>FLRD01001352.1:0-79580 GCA_900088485.1 Plasmodium ovale wallikeri
CTTATTAAATATATATATGAACTTACTATTATATTTAGAATCACTTATATATTATCACTAAAGTCTGTTTTGTTTTAATAATTCTCTAGTTTATTTATATTTTCATTTTCTAGTAGTCTAAAATTTCTCAATTTCCATAAAATAAATTAAATGGAATTTAAACAGAAGAATATGTTAAAAAATACAGCCTTATAAAATCATTGTTCTTTTCAAGAGAAATAATAATAATAAAATGAAGAGGTATAAAATCATATTTAAGATAAAATAAATTATATCGTAAAATTCAGTATTTCACCCAAAATTCTGTTGTGTTGTATTGTAAAATATAACTAATTAAAATATCTAAAATAAAAATTTCCCTACATGATAAATAATGGAACATAACACAGAAATACATACTGTATTTTAATTTTAAATTATAATTAACCATTTTGCATTTAGTTAATTTAATCGATTTTTAATATATGTGAAATTACAATAGTTCTATTAAAATAATATGAAAAGATCATCTTTAAATATGCATGCTGTATGATACTTCAATAATCAAATTACCGCAAATAGTAGATCATGTATTATATTTTTTTATTGAAAATAAATTTATACTAAAGAGGTTGTTATTACATTAAAAACAGAAGAAGCAATAAAAATATAACGAACATATTAATTCAAAATGAAAGTGCTTATAAATACTTAGTTGTATATAAGGTTAATGTATTAAAAGAATTTCGTTTATATTTCCTATAAGTATTTCATAAAATGTGAAAACATTATTTCTTAATTTTTCTAATTTCTTTATAATTTATTTAGATACTAGTATTATTTGGCTTATAATATTATTATTATTATGATAAAAAATATATCGTCAATGCAATTTTTATTAGCAAATGAAATTATTTTTTTTATTTATGTTCTTTTATACAAAAAAAAATTATTATTTTTTATTAAATTTTCTTTTTTAATTTATTCCTATATATTATAAATTTAATAACCACAGTGACATATTTCAATTTTATTCATTAATATGTCAAATTGTCGCATTAAAAAATTATTTAACTTTAAAGTTATTCTACTTATTTTTCAATATATATAGTAATGATTCACGTAGACTGTTTTTATGAGATTTTTACTTTTCATAGAATAAAAAAATGCAAAAAAAATGCTTTTAATAATTTTGTTATAATATTTAAGTAAAGAAAATATACCTAATTTTAATATTAAGAATGTATGGTTTTATGTATATAAATGCAATGAGTAAAAAAAAGGATAATTGAAATCATAAATGTATAATAGCAATTGTAAAATTATTGATACGTTAACTCAGTATAAGTGGAAATAATATAATATATTATATATATTAAAAATGAAATAGTAATTCATATAATACTATATATGAATTATATTTTGCTAAATGAAAAGAGAATTATTATGTTATTTACTTTTATACATAATTCCTTATAACATATATGGTAAACATTTTTATAATTATCTACTTAATAGCTTCTGTTACACTTAGTATATTACTTTAATTTATTTTATCACTTACCTTATAAAAATATATAGTAAAAATACACTTATTTAAGAATCATTATTATCATAAAAATATTATTTTTTCCATAAAAATATTTTGTCCTTCAGAATTAAAAAGAAAAAATAAATATAAAATGAATTTACTACCCTTTTAAATGGCATATTACATTATTTATATTTTGTTTCTCAGATGTATAATAAAGTAGATATTTATTTAGTATATGTATATTTACAGATAGAACAAATTTACAAAATATTCTCTCCTTACTAAAATGAAAAACTATAAAAATTAATATATAAATAAAACATATATTTGCTTTATGTATAATTTACATATAAATGTTGAAAGACATACACAATATAATTTATCCCAATGAATAATAAACTCCAATAACAATAAGTGAACATTACAAATATTAAATGCATTAATATGTTTTTATTGCTAAGTTAGAATATTTTAAAGTTATACAACTAATGACCTAAAATATTTTTATTATTTACATAATATATTTTATTTCTTATACATATATACATAATTTAAAGCACACTGAAAAAGAAATATATCTTCAGAGAAAATGGTTTATATGTGAATAAATAAAATACAATTTTATATTTTGAATCTTTTTATTAAATGAAATATTTCTTTTATATAAAATATGTAGATAATTTTATAATCCTAAATGAGATATGACAAAAATATTTAAATTACAATATACTCTATTTTTTCCCGGTTCTTTATTACAAGATGTGATATTTTATAAAAAATACAGTGTAATTTTTTTTTTTCTTTGATATATATTTATTAGATGTGTTTCTTTTCACTGAAGTATTATAACTATATAATTTGTTGTGTTAGATATGCTGAATTTGTTTATTTTTTTTTTTAATTTTATATACTTTCAAAATTATAAATTACTTTAATTGTATAAAAACTATTTTTCATTACAAATAATATCAATTAAATTCATTAATGTTTACAAATGTAATTATATTAAATTTTTTTATATGTATTATACATTAAGATAAAATATTAAGAAAACATTTTAAGTGGTATAGATATAATAGATATATTTATAGAGTACTATACTGTAATTATAATATTTAGACAGTTTTTGAAATAATTTAGTCACTATTTATATAATATTCTCATTAATTATTTTTTCTTTGTTATGTATAAGTTTATTTCCTGTAATGTATTATTTTTTTAATATTTTTTATATATCTTTTATTATATATTAATTAGTATAGAAGCCCTCCTTCATTCAAAATAAGACATACTATGTCAGCATAAATAACGATATTAATTACTTCTGTTTATTAAAATTATATAGTATCGTACATAGGAAAAAAGTAATTTTACCCGAAGATAATGTTTTATTACTTTTAAAGATTTACGATATTACATTACACTAAATTATAGATGTAAAAAATGTATAAAAAATATATATATAATTAACTTTAAGCATAACTTAAAGGGATCTATTTATAGAGTTATGTTAAAAGTATATGATTATTTAGTTATAATACTGTTTAATTTTTATATTAATGCAGATTAAATTATAGTATTGCTTTTATTTTGATAAAGTATTATTTTATTGTTTTCTTTATTTTAAATACATATATATATAATACTATTTTAATTTAATGTTGAATGATTAAAGTAAATTCTCTATGAAAAGGATCTCATTCGGACATTTAGTTATATATAACACTATACATAAAATATTAATAATTTACTCAAGCATACATTACCCATATACGCATTCATAGATTAATAAATTTCTTATTACACATAATTCGAATAAATCTAAATACAATGTCATGTAATATAGCGTCAAGTGGAGAAATTGTATATTATTAAATTTTAATACAATAAATACTTGTCAAATTATGTATAAATATATTATTACTATTGATATATAATAAAATGTTTTCTCTTGAAAATGAATGTATATTAATTTATAAATATTAATTTTTGTTTTTAGTACGAATTTTTTGAGGAATTTGATTATTATGGATCTTTAGTATAGAATCTTGAGCAGAAATGTTCTGCTGAAAGTGAAATAACTCTTTGTAATTCCTTTCCAGGTTATGATAAGCTAACTTATGTATCTTCTCCCCATAGAATTTGTGAACAATTTAAAAATGTACATAATTTATTATACAATAGAACTCTTCCAGGAAGAACACCTAATACTCTTAGCAATAAAGATTGTTCTTTCTTGAATCACTGGTTAAATGTTAAACTGAGAAGTGATAACCTTAATGCTCCAATAAGTGTCAAAGAATTTTACGATAGCTTTATGACTATGGATAAGAAGACAATTTCCTCTTCATTATGCCAAGGGAAATTCTATAATATTGAAAGTTATCATTTTGAAAATATAGGTACATTATATAATTTATATAATTCTCTGCAAACACTGAATACTATAACCGAAGATTCTAGTTCAGGCATGTCAAGCGGATCATGTTATCAATATTCAAAGGAATGTTATCAAAAATATAGAGAAGGTATAATTAATTGTCATAGAGGTTGTGATGATTTTTATAATGTTCTAAAAAAATTTAAAAATAAATACGAAGAAATTTCTGTGGCTCTCTATACTCAGTTTGATCATTGTAAATCTACTGATATTATTCCTTTGCCAGATTACGATGACGTACTAAGTGAATATAAAACCGAAAAAATAAAAAGATTTAATAGTATTGTGACGATTCCAATTTTAGTTCCAATATTTGGAATATTTTTCAAGTTATTCTTTTTTGATAAGGTTAAACTAAATTTATTATTTTTTAAAATGAACGTCGTTTTCCATATGAATATTAATGAAAAACTATATTCGCAATGTATCATATTAATATATGTATAATTTTTTCTTCATGTTAGCTCGCGCTATTTCGTCAATTTTTGTATAAAAAAATAAAAAAGATAAAAAATATGTGGATCATTGCAAGTGAAAGTGGAAACGAATTAATCCATCATATTTCTAATATGGATAACACAACATCTGATCACGGGGAATATAATATAGGCTATTATACTGCAAGAAATTTTTAATCCTTATATACTTAACATGAACGCTATTTTTAACAACCAAAATGTCCTGAAAAGTAATATAGTTGATATTATCAATATCTATCAAAAAATTGATAATTAAATTTTATACGATTAATGAATTTCGTAAGCTGTTACAATATATAATATATGTCGGATCCCAATTCATTTAATTCCTTCTATAATTTTTTATTACAATCACAGCTTAAGATATGCATATATATTTGAATAATTCCACCATATATATGTATATATTTATAGTAATAACCTTAATGAAAAGACAGTTCTATATATTTTGTGAATGTATCCTATTAATGAAGTAAAAGCATCGAAATATATTTTAAACATGAAATTTACGCATTTTTATTATTTCTAAATTTTTTTTGTAATTTAACATTTTTCCTATACTATATGCTACTGGATTTTTTATATTTCTTATATTCTCTTCATTAATAGAATTTTATACCTTTAAAGCCAAATTTTTTTTTTAAGGTTTCACTTATATTTCAAGTTTATTATATATAATTATTTTGATTTTATTAATTTATCAAAATTTTACACATAAACTTATTTTGATTTTTCATTGCTATTCATTTATATGGAATAATTTTGTGTGGAATATTAGAATTAGTGTAGTGCTGACAAATTATATAAAATATTAATTGGGGAGTTCTGAAAATTTATATTCTCTGCTTCTCTTTCCCTAAAAAATAATTCAAATCTACCTTCTTGTGTATCCTTCCATATATCTGTAATACTTCTTGTTGTACGATGTATTAATGAACCTAATGATGTAAACTAATATTAAACAAATACAATAAAATGTTTAAAAATAAAATTTATTATTTACCGTAATTTTTTTGTAATTCTTACTATATTCGTTTTTATTGTACACAATTATTTATAAATAAATGTTTATTTACTTTATACAGGAATAATAAAAAAATGGAAGTTCCTAATATCGTAGTAATTGTAATTACACTTTTTATTGCTAAATTGCTTTTTTCAGTACTTTCAGGAAGTAAACTTGTTGCACAATCTTCACCTACAGTTGACATTACGCTTCCTTCTTGCTGTGTTAGTGATAGGATTTTCCTTCTTTCTTTTCCAAAAGCTTCTTGATGTTGATATTTGTGGGAATAATTAACATCGTATTTACATGTTAATGAAATAACATCAATTAAATCTACAGTATTTTTAAGGTGATCATTATTCTCCATACAAAAGACATAAGGACTTGCTGTGGAACAAGTGTTTTTGTTATCACTAATAAAATCTTGTACACTATTTTTAAATAATCGCAAAATTCACACTTTTCTATCCTTTTCAAGGCATTTTCCTTTTCTCTAATACTAGGAAATATAATATGATCGTATAATACTTTTATAATTTTTACATCTTCCAATGTATTAGCATGAAATTTGCAAGGTATATGAACAGAATTGGAAAAGGCATTCTTTTGTCTCTTCCAAGTTGCGTTAATTTCATTAATACCTTCGTTATCAATATTATCTGTTATTAATTTCTGGTAAAATCTGTACTTGTAATATACACAGGAATAGTATTTTAGAGGTTTTATATTATGTAAATAAACATTATTCTGGGCATGACTTCTTCTTAAAATAGTGAAAGTTATTTGTAAATGTGATTTAAAAGATTTATCCTAAGTGATGTTATCAAAGGTATTACAAGAAGCAATATTTTTATTATTATCAACTTCTGTACATACATTGTCTACTTCCTTAAATAATTTCTTATATTCTGAATCATTTTCAAATGGTTTCTATAAGAAAAACGTGCAGTTAAACAAGAGTAAAAAATTTTAATATTATAAATAGTATATTTTATTTCTTTGCTTAATAATTAATATATACAATCTAATAATATGTCAAATTACATAAAAAATAAAAATATACATTGCTAAATCGTTAAGTCTTAGACCCATTTATGTTTAAAATTTCATGCATACAAAATAGCAACTATGTACATTCAACTAAGAATTGTTAAAAACAAGAGAACATATTCTATGTATATTTTATGTAATCTTTTTTTATAATATTAAATTGAAAAACATTAAGTGCTTCTTTGGTATTTATACTTTAAAATTATAATTAGAATTATTTTGTAGTATAAATATTGAGATTCATAAACCAAAAAAAATGAAATTGTAAAATTAATGAAAGATATGCTAAGCTGTAATGTTACAATATATTAATTAAGCTCATTATATTATTTTATACTTTTTCTGCATAATAATGTAATGTATGACTACATTAATTTTTTACATAATCGAATTACCCTGTTTCAATATTTAAAAAAATATAAATGCAAATTTTTTATTAAGACTTTAATGTTTTATCAAAATTTTTCCTACTAAAAATGATTTTAATATAAATGTGTTAAATATATATATAAAACCATTTTTTTTTAATAAAAATTGATAAATAATAAAAATAAATGTAATTAATTATTTTATTTAATTTCCTCAAGATGTTATATTAAATTCAAGTTATATAACATCTTCTGTAAAACACTATTACATAAATAAAAAAAAAAAAAGAACAATTAACTGTTATATATATATGCATATGCTATAATTATGTTTCGAAATATTCTAAAATAACAAAAAAAGAATATATTTTTTTTTCAGGATATCTTCATGGGTTTGCATGCAAAAGCAAAGGATCAATGTATTTTGCACGTTATTATATTTAAAAGAAAATCTAGCATTTGCTTTCTTGTAAAGAGGTTATACATACGTAGTAATTATAAAATTCTTATATTATATATTCATGCCAAATATAGCAATAGAGTAAAATTTATGATCCATTTATAAAAAATAAATATTGTACATGTTGAAAATAAAAAACAATAAATATATCATTATAAATATGATCATAAATTCGAATAAATTACATTTTTTTTTAAGGAAAACATAAAATTTTGTGCATTACATAATAAAAGTTATATATTACTGGTATATATATTTTAATATTTACACACTTTTGAAACTATTACTATAATTTATAATATAATTATGAAACAATATTTTATATTTCAAATGTATACATTCAAATATTAATAATACTATTTCTTAAATTATATAGCTATATAAATAATATAATAAATTTATCGAAAGGGGAGATAAAAAGAATAAAATAAAACAGATAAAATATTTAAATCAATTATTTGTTAAAATGAAAAATATGGAAAATACACTTGAAAAAAAAATTAAAAAGAATTTTATTATTATATTTTTAATATTTTAATTTTATATTAAATGTAATTAGCAAAGTAGTTGTATGCTAATAATAAATATAATGATAAAATAATTGTAACAAAATGTGACAAATTTGTTAATTCATTTATAAATATATATAACTAGAAGCTAAGAATTATATGTTGAATAAAGCTTTATATTAGAATCTCGATAATTATTTAAGAAGCATGTATAAATAATTGATGATTATTTACAAAACATTGTAAATTTTATTTTGCAGATATTTTTACTGCGTTTATTAGAAATTAAATTATACATTGCTACAAAAGAGAGATCCTATACATTCTTGTAAATTGCGTGCTCTCTATTCAGTTATTAACAAAATTGTACTTAATTCATGAAAAGTGTTTATTTACATATATGTTATATATTCTATAAGAATACTTTCATTTTAATCAGTACATATTTGCATATTATAATTTAACAGTTATTTTCATAATTTTTTGGATTTTCACCTAGATTTTTCTAATGTAACGTTTATATTTGTTATGTTTTTTCACTGTCTAAATATTTATATATGAATGCATATATACATTTTTTAATATGTATTTTTATTTTATATATAAATTAGTCCTAAATTTTTAACATAATTGATAATTTTTTACACAGTTTTAGACAATTTTTTGTCATTTTACTATTTATGACTACTAATAAACATCAGAAAATATATTTATTATAATAAAATAAATACTCCAAACTTTATATACATATATGTAGTTGAGTTGCCTTAAGAACTAATAATATATTTAATCATGTTTTTGTTATAATACACTAGCCTTTTGTATTTTTACATGAATAATTTTTTATTATATTAATTACATACAATAAACACAGTAATTTTAAACATCTTTTATAGTCATTGGCGGATAAATTTCATGTGCTTTTTATAACATTTAAGAAGCTCACTTTTTGTTATGCTATATGTGAACTTGCTTCCACTAGAAAGCAATTTATAACACAATGTTTATGAAGACTACAATAATAACATTAAAAAATTTAGTGTTTTGAACAATTTCAATGACGTCCTTGTTATTATGCTATACTCTTAATAAATTCATAACTTATATAAATTGTTATTTTATAATTAAATATTAAACATGTTTATTCAACTGTCACTATTTTTTAATACCATTAGATATGATTATTCAATATTCACAATCATTTGTAGTTATAAAATGCAGATAATATTATGTCCTTTAACAAGATTTGCTTAATGAAAATCATATTTTTCTTAATACACGTATTTCCATTTAATTAATATCATCGTTCAAAATAATTATTTATTTAATTCATGATTATATTAATAATTCTTTTTTTGTTTTATAAGTGCCATAATTTATATATATGGAATATTCATTGAATATCTATTAATTGGTATTCATCGCACATAACGATTAATAATAAACACGTTTTTCGCATGTGTTCTTTCTTTAAAAATGTATTTTAATTAGTAATATCACACTTCTAATACATAATTAGTTATAAATTATCTATAACATAATTTAATATGTTTTTTTATTTTCTTGATTATTATGGGATAACATTGTTTACAAATAAAACATATATTTATAAAAATTTTTCTAATTGTATAATATTATTTAATTTATTAATTTATTATTATTATTTAATATATATGTTATCAGTAGAAATGTTTTTTTATTCTTCTAATTCCATAAGTGAAATGATCTTGAAGTATTTAAAAATTTGCTGTTGCTCATACATGGCATTATTTCAAATAATATGTATATTAGAAAATTTAGGCAGAATTATATTGTATATGATATTCATTGTTGTATGAATATATGTCCTCATTATCAGATGTGTCTAAAATTATTTCATCAGTTTTATTTTCTATATTATAATTGTTTTTTGTATTCCATATTTTATGTTGTATCCTTGATCCCAAAGGTGTGAACTAATATTAGAAAAAAATTTACATTTAGTTATATAATTCTTTATGTTACAGTATATTATAACATTAATGTAAGACTATATATATTTCACAGGGTAAAATTAACCTTCAAAAAAAAGATAGATAAAAGCGATATTCCAAAAAGTGTACCAGAAACAATTCCTGTATTCGCACTTGTGTTAGCATCAGAAGCCATTTTAGTAGTTTCAGAATCCGGGAAAACTATGGTAGGCACCGTTTGATAATCAATACCCGGAACTAAATTTTTTTCAGGTACTAATTCTTTACCCCCTTCTTCTGATAAACATGTAGGTTTTTCAAGTAATGATATGTTTTCTGCGGATATTGTTATATCTTTTTCTTCTAAAATATTCTTAGTTTCTTTGAAATTGTTTATAAAGGTGGTAAGTTCATCCTTATAATATTCAATATATTGGCAATAATTGTCTTGTGTTATTTTCTTATAGCTATCAACGCACTCATTAAAATATTCAGTAAATATTGAAGAAAAATAAGAATTATAAGTCGTGTGTTTATTTTTAATCGAGTTTAATATTTCACTGTGAATGTATAATTCTTTCTTTTTATCAAATTGTTTTTTACCAATTTTAAAATTCATTATATTACAGTCATTTAGACCATGAATTACTTTAGCCTTATTTAGTGCCTCGTAAAGTTCATCACTATAACTGTTAATATTATTGTTTATTATTTGATCATATAAAAAATAGCTTAAATATTCGCAATATTTATTAACATCAACTGAATCATATAGGCTTACAGTAGATTCTGAGACTTCTAATATTTTGTCGATTTTATGACACATTGAAACTAGTAGAGCATCGATTGAAGACAATCCTGAAATGGAACTTCTACATATAGTGCTGTTATCTCTAGCATAAGAAAAATAATCGTTAAAGTTTCTATAAATCCTATTTAAAGGTAAATTCATTAAAGACGGATACTAAAAAACGAACAAACGATAAAATATATAAAAGTGCAAGTGTTCTTTCTATATTCATAAGTGTTTCGCACTTTTAGTTATTATATTACATGTAATTAAAGCTAAATATATAAATGATTTGGATGAAAATACAAATATACCTTGTGGTCCCAGTCACCTAAAATAGGGTCATTGATTTTTGTATCCATTGTAATTAAATAATATAATAATAGATTTAATTATATAAATACATTTATACAAAGTGCAAGACACTACATACACATTCACATATTATGTACATGTTTTTATTAATGTTAATATATATATCCTTTTATTAATAACTATGATTAAATTATTCCTAATTATTATTCTAAGTTAGTGGAATTTACATAATATAATTCTTTTTGATAATGAAATAATTATTTTTTGATTTTATTTTAATGAGTAAATAATTATATGATAATATGAGTTCATGTAAATTTTATATTTATATAAATATTATGTGCTTCCTTTATTTCCCTTTATAAAAAATCAAATTAGTGTTAATATTCACCTGTATATATTACGTTTTGAACATAATAATTATACAATTACACAAATATATTATTGTTATTTTAGAAAGTATTATATAGACAAACGCATTTACTAAAGACAATTATAATTAATGAATTTTTGTGAATAATTATATTCAATTGGAGACTACGAACATGTCATATACTGGTTTCATTCTTTTTATATTTATGCTTACATATTTATGCAGTTGTTGCTATACCCATGCAAAAAAATATTAAAATTGTAATAATATGAATAAATGGAAGGTTCAAAATTTAGAAAAGTATAAATATAAATTGGAAATAATGCATTAATTTTTATATAATATAATAAAAAATATAAAATGTGATTAATTATAACTATGCTATTTTAAAAGCAGCATGCATATCATATTTAAAATTGTATCATATTTAAAGAAATATTCCATTTGTAGTACCTTCAAGATATATAGTATGATTTATTTTATAAAATTTGTACATTTATTTTCAATCTTAAAAAATATACATAAACGCATGAATATATTCAATTATTTTTCACAATTTACTTAAAATTATATATAAATTAGATTTATTGCCTATACATGAAATAGAGAGGTAGGAGCTATTTTATATTTTTAACATAATACTGTATTAAATTATATGAAATTCAAAATATATACGAAATTCGAAACGTATATTTAGAAATTTCATTTTAATTTTTTAATTCTTGAAATATTATTAATAATTGCGTACTTATTATATAAAATTATACAGTCTTATTTCAAAAAAAATTTATACTACAATTATTTTATAAAAGTGAATCATACAAAAATCAGTGTTCCAATAAAGAAAACAAATCATAATTAAATAATAATATGCTTATTTCACAAATAATTATACATTATAATTTATAGACTGTTTTATTGTATACCTACCATGTAGAACTTGTCCTTTTTAAATGATTTTAAACTTTTTAACAATTATTATGAAGTAGTAAATACATAATGATTAAGATTTTAGATGTTTAATAAAAGACTTATTACTAATAATATATTCTGAACATATTTTTTCGTATTAATTTTTTAAAATAATATTTTTATTTATTACACTTTAAATAATACTTATAGTAATATATATTGTTATAAAGAAATATACATAGGGAATATATGTTTATATTATAATTACATATATATATATATTGTTTTTTTTTGTTATATTGTTATTATTTTTTTTTTATCATTGTTATGCTTTATTCTAATGAAGTTTGAGAAGAATAAAATATATATTAATATACTTGAAGTGATATTTATTATATATCCTTTTTTAGATAATTTAATTATTTATACTTATATGATATGTTTATTCCGTTAATATATTCTTTTGTGAAATGATTTCCTCTTACATATTTAATATTTCATAAAGCATATTGCGGAGTAGTGTATATAATATATTACATTTATATAATGTAACGATATTTCAATTAAAAGAATTCACTTATTGTATTTTAATTATAAGTATCACAACTTAATGTACTCAATGGTAACTGATATTTCATCTGTATTCTATAAATTCATATTTTTGCAATTTTGTATTCAAGTATTTATCATTTATGCATGTGTACATGAACTTTCACATGTTATAACATTTTTTCACATTAATGACTTAGAAGGATTTTGTTATATTATGTTATTTTTAATCAATTAGTGCTAATTTGCAATGACGTATATATATATACATTCTTATATATTTTAAAATACATGAACTTTTTTACTATTATATTATATACAAAATAATAATATTAATATAAGCGATTAATGAAAAAAAAAGCATTAATAAATTCAGAGCTTATATTTAAAATAAAAATGAAAATTTTTTACTAAATATACATGCAGTAATTATGTTATGTATGGTAACAAATTTTTTTAAGGTATTCTTCGTATAATTCTAATAATACATATAAAATATTGTTTCGACATTTTTTTTCTAAATCATGTTTATAATTGAATGATATGGTAATGTTACTATTTACAATAATGAATTATATATCACAATTTACGTAAAACATTTAAAGAATTTTTTATTATATTTAATATTTTGTGATATAATTTATACGAACGAAACTCAGTGAAAATTTCTTGCAAGTGCTATTTCATAATTCATGCATAGTTTTTTATATTAAAATTTTGATACATACATAAACATGTATGCATGGGCGCGTATATGAAATATTCGTAGTTTCTGTTTATATTTTTCCAGTATTATTATTTTTTTTTTTTAAATTATGGTTTATATTATGTGTAATATTTGCTGCAAATTTTGGATTCAGGAAAATAAATTTATTTACACTATAATGTGTATTACCTGTAGTATAATTATTTATTTTTTAGTATAAGTATAGTTTTTATACGTAATTTTTAATTTTCAACACATTTTCTCTTTTTCTGAACATTGAAAATACGTATTTTCTATAGGTAAAGAAGAATATATAAAAATAAAATTCCTAATTTTTCATATTAATCTTATGATTACTAATATTTTAATTAATATTTTTGTAACCTATCGATATTCTTAATAATGGATTTTTAATTTTAAACATATATTGTATTTTCCCTTCACTTTTTTTCTATTAGTATTTAGCTCTTATACAGATAAATTCTTGATAGATTATATTTATATGAATTTTATTTTTTGCCGTTTCATTTTTACTTAATTACAATTCTAAATAAAATAAATCTTCCTGTTTTATGTATATTAATATTTTCACAGTTGCTGGTAAGTTAAGTGAATTGGACTTTTGCTCATGTTTATATCAATATCCTCAAAACTACTTTCTAGAGAAATGCTATTTGCTTCATCATTAATATTTTCTTCTATTCTTTTGTTTTTTATTAAATGTTTATGTAATAAAAATCGAAGTGGGGTTAACTGATAAAAAAAAAAAAAGTTCATCGAGTATATATTTTTATCTTATCATGAATTTCTTTTTATATAAACTTATTATTATGTAAGCATATTCGTATTTTGAAGTTATATTTATCTTTACTTTAAACAAAATTAATGAGACTGTAAATACCCCAACAATCGGAGCAAAAATTGGAAAAATAGAAAATGAACTATTTTCAGCAGATTTACTATCTACAGTTTCTTCACCACTAAGAGGTAAGTGAAGATCAACATCTGTCTGAAGTTCTGGTTTAGATAATGGTGATTCATTGCATTGTAATTCTTTCAATAATATTTGTGGATCATATATTTCCATATCAGTAGAAATCTTAGAACAATTCCTATATTTATCATCATCACAAATACTTATTAAGTCATTGTATGAAACATTATATTTAGAAACGTACATACAGTAGCATTTTTTATATTCAGAATAAGGTGATTTAATTTGTTCTTTAATATATTTGAAATTATGTATATAATTATTCAATTCATTCAGTTTTTCAACATTTTTAAGGTTAACAAATATAGTTTCATTCGGATAAACACATTTAGTGCTAGGGTTCTGTAAATAATAGTTATAATCATTCCATGGTTGTCCAAGCATAGAAATAATAGTATCATATTTCCAAGTGTCTGTAGAAGGAACTATTTGAAATACTTCTTTGCTAACCCAGTAGTTCAAATATGAACAAAGATCAATTCCAGATTTATTTCGAACAGTGTCTTTTGATATTATTTCTAAATTTCTCACAAGCTTTTTGCAAATATTATAAATTCCATTGTAGGAATAATTAGAATCTTTTGCGGAACTACAGTAATAATCATAAGTTTCGTTGACATCTCCGTTGAATTCATTATATAATTTTTCTAAAGGATATTCTGCAAAGCACGCAAACTGGCAGTTAATCAGAAAATATATGTATAGTATATATGTGAAGTCATTTATGTTTATGCCTTATAAAAATAAAAATAAAGTATTAAAAACAAATTATATGATTAACTATTTCATTAAATATAAAAGAATATTTACCATCTCTGCAGGGTAATTATAATTTTATATGTTCAATATAGTTATTATAATAAATTATAAAATAAGAATATGTTTTTTTAGGACATCACATTATTTATAAAACATTATTAAAATAATAATTTTTTTTTATTATAAGAGCATTCAAATAAAATTTGAATATATTGTCGCATACATTTATAATTGCAGTAAGGTTGATATTTTTATTAGTATAAAATTTACTATAAGATATGAAAATTAATAATTCTCTTACAAATTAAATTGTAATTTCAGTGTTAATTTAAAATTATAAAATAAGTTATATAAAAAATATTATTTTATTAAGGAATAATAATAGCATATAATTAGAATCACTACATAAAATTAATTGGTTATGTATCAATTTATATGGCGTAATTTATTTTTTTTATTAATGAATAAATGTTTAACATATTCTTAATTAAAGGTTTCATACATTTCAATCAATTAATCAATCAATCCTTACATGACAGTATATTATAATTTTGAAAATATTGACTTATATATATTTAATTACTCTTATATGTAATATAAACAAATACAAAATAATGGTAATAAATTAAAATATATTTATCAGAAAAATGCATTGGTAATTGTTATCAGAACTCTTATAAAATAAGTTTACATACTAATCCTTTTTTTACATATTTTAACGAATAGCATATATCCATTTTATCCACATGTCGTTAATTCTCCTTCTGCCATTTTGGGAATTTATTATTGCGTGTTTCTATTCTGATCCTATATTTTTAATGTAACTACATTAGAAATGCATATTAATTATTATATAATTTTTATATAATATTTATGAATGTGTTTATTTTTCTTTTGATGTAAACTTAGAAAATATTTATAAAAGTAAAATACCAATTTATTCGTCGGACGTTATAAAATAAAACACTCTTAATTTATTCGATATTTTAGAAATGTCAAATAATGTTGTGTCACAAAAAGAGAAGTGCTAATATATTTCTCATTGTTCTATAAAATACGAAAATGCATTACAAAATACATTTTTATTAAGTTATGAAATTCATTAAAATATATGAAAAATACATATTAAGAAGAAATTTTGATATATTTACTTCTTAAGAGAATGAATTTTATTCAATTTATTAGTAAATACATAAATAATATTTTCATATTAAATTATAAATAAAATGATCAAGTAAAAATTGTGCCTATTTATTATTATTTTTATTATTTTATTTAGTAAAATGTATATGAAATACTTTAATACGAACATTCTTACAAAATAATTTATATTGTAATTATGTCATTGAACTTCTTTTTGTATACGCAAACTTTTATTTAATTAAATTTTGAACATATATATTAATTTTTTTAAGAAAAAAAAAATATATTTACTATAATATATACTGGCGCTGTATATTAATCATACACATAAACTTATATATTACTTTGATAACTTAAGGTTTTATTGTATATTTTTATTTTCACTGCTATAGTAATTACATATAGAAACTTTTATTAAATATGTATTTTTTTATTTTATTAATATAGTTTCTAATTATCCACCTTTATTATATATTTATACATATAATTTTTAGTTGCAATGAATTATATAATCTCTATGGATATAAAAACTACAAAATGGATATGTATTATGTGTTTATTGAAATTTTATTTAAATTTTGCTCAAACATTTGAGTTAGTTCTGTATTATTTCTTCAAATTAATATTTTTTCTTAGTAACGTGCTTTTCAAACAGTGAATTTTTTATTTCATCTCCATTATTTCGTTTTAAAAGTATATAGTATAACTTTTTAGTATATTTATGGAGAAATAAAAAAATATATACGTCTTATATGATTAAAGGATGCTATATTTTTAGTGTTCTTTTGGTATCTAATAAATAAAACAATGTTAGTTATGTATTATTTATATTACATGAGAATTTAACAAAAGGTCTTTTCTTACAATGTGTTTTATGGTTACATAGCACATAGTGTAATGTATCATTTAATATATATGAATTAATTAAAATAGAATCCCATTAATATTAATTGTAAATTTTGTACTACAAATATATATTTTTAATATAAATGCCATAAAATCGTTAATATTGTAATTAAAAAAAATTCATTATTTCTCATGATTAAAAAAAAATAAATTAATATTAAATAAATAAAACTGTTCTTATTTTAATTTGTAAAAAGAATTATAATTTTTTATAATGATTGATAATTAACCAATAGTTTAATCTCAATAAGATAAAGTGGATAATGTGTTAATAGAAAAATGTAATTTCATTATAAAATAATAATAAATATTATTCATTAAATAACAAAAGGAAAGTAAGGTGTATAAAATGTATTTATATCTCAAACATATATATTTTATAGCTTTATATGTCCTATTTCATATGTATGTATAGGCGAGAAATGAGAAATATGTAAATACTTTTAATAAAACCGCTAAGATAAATTTCATAGTAATAATATAAAATATTCTTTATATATAATTTTAAATTTTATATTTTTCTTTTGTAGAAGTGTTCAATTCAACTGCATATAAATAAGGTATAAAAAGAAATAATGAAGTAATTTCTCATACTAGAAATATAAATTCAATAAGAATATACATTTGATTTTTCTTTTGTTTATACATATACAAATAACACTTATAAATATGCATATATTTTCTTTTGTAAGAAAGGCATATTAAAGTGTTGTAATAATAAGAAGTATAAAAATAACATGAAAAGAATATATTATTTAAAAATATAATAAATAACAAATATTTAGCAGATCCTTGATAAGGATGTATGAATTTTTATAATAAATATATCTGTTTATGCCCTTTTGCGTAGTATACATATATAAATAGGAAATTGAACTTAAGCTATTATAAAATACAGTTCAGAATATAATAATTATATTATAATAATTCTTTATAAAAATTAGGGAAATATCATTTCGCAATATACCATTTTATCTCTTCACAAAAGAATATACTAATATCTATAATGACAATTTTTCTGAAGGATAAAAAATTATTAATAAATATTATATATAATAATATGCATTCATTTGAACATATATATTATATTTTTATTCAATGTTACATAAGAAAACTTAATAACGTGTAATTTTAATTTTCCTTTAAGATAATTTTTAATTTCTTTATACGAAATATGTAAATGTGAAATTTTTAATATTACATTCATCAATGAATTAAAAATTTTATATTAATGTGTTCGTATAATATACCTTAATGCAAAAAGCAAATAAAATTGTAAATATACGTAATCCATACAAATTTGAATATATGTAAAATTGTGGGGCATATAATATTAAAAATATATATATTTTTTATTTTAACTTTTTTTTTTTTTGTATATGGAGTGGAAATTTTCAACCTTTCTATTAATTTTACTGAATTTAATGATGAAAGAATTTATCATCCGATATTTATTTTTTCATGAAATTGTAATATATGTGATTCATTCTACATGGAAATTGTTCTTGTATATTTGCGGACGGATTTTCACATATTTCTTTTCGTTCTTGTTCGTCATTCTTACAAAATATCTTTCGATTTCTAATAAAATTATATATTCAAGATTTTAAGGGAGTAATATATTACAAAAAAATGAGAAAATGTAAAAGAATTATTAAATTTATATTACAATATTAATGAATTTTGGAATAAAAACAATTAACATAATCTTAGAATATTCCCACTTCTTATAAAATGTTTTTTTATATTACTTTACGTAAGAGTACACATATAAGTATGATTCCCACTAATACAAAACATACTAAAAGGGGAATAAGTTATGATGAAAATGAAGTACCCGTAGTATCAGAATTACGTTGCGCTAGCTTTTCTAAACAAGAATGAAGAAGTGTAGTGCAGTTAGAAGCATTCCAATATGTAGGAATATTATCGATAAAATTTTCTTTAGTTCTTTTACATAATATTTCTTATTCTACTTCTTTTAATTGTTGTCTTTTCTCTATTACTTATTTAGTTTTATTTAATTCTGTCAATAATTTTTCTATATAATTATTCCATAAAACCGATTTAGGGACACAAGCCCCTCTTGACATGTATAAAATTTTTTTATAACCTAATCATTTATTCAAAAACATACAATAAATTTTAGGATCTCCTTTAATTGTAGAAAATACTCGCGTATTATTGTGTACTACTGCAAGATTTAACACAATGAATGTAAAAAAAGGATCTTTAATTTCCAAAACATATGATATATTAGCATATAGATGACTGCTATATGATTTAGGAGCCATATAGATTATTTTGTAGTATTGGCCTTTAGTCAACGACGGTAAATCCTAAAATATTAAGTATAAATTTAGAATAGATATACTTAAATTTACATTAAGAATCCATTAATGATATTACGCTAAGAAAACAATTAAATATTCATATAAAATGCAATTATTGATGATATCATTAAGAAAAATATTGCACTTGGAATTTTAAAAGAAATGTAAAAGAATAAAAATATGTAAATTGATTCAGTTACAATCTACTATATATGAAAATATAAAAGGTAAAAATTTTACAGGAGTAATTTTTTATAAGAATGTATTTAGAGAAGAGAAAAAGTGATATAAAAACGTTATATAAAAATTGATTTATTGTTGTATGAATCAAATTTCAAATAATCAATAAATAGAAATAATAAAAATTTACTTATCAATTTGACTGTTTTTGGTGAAAATTGTTATGAATAAATAATCACTCAAGTATTAAGAAATAATTTTTAAGTTTATACATGTTTTTTATTACCATCATTATTAATTAAATATAATAGTTTATATCGAAGATTAAAAAATGATGTATTCTGTATATATTAAATAATAAGCATTTTTTATTTGTATATTTAAAAAAAATAAAGTTCATAAAAGAAAAATAATGAAAGAAAACCAGAAAATTTTATTTTTTTCAAAAAAAAAACTAACGTTCAGTTATAAAAAAAAATATATAATTTTATTTTATATACATTCATTACGATATAAGAATTCTAGACGCAAAAATAATTACATAACACATGTTGCGTAAATAAAAATAAAATGGAAATAAACATTTATAATACTATAATCATTAGCATAAAATGCAATGATTATTTTATTTTCCTAAAAATCACACTAGTTCATCTTCTCTAAATAAGTTATAATTTTTGTATCTCTCCCTTTTAACGGTCTCTTCTAATTTTACTTTTATCTAATTCAAAAATATAGTAGAATACACAATGTATATATATTTTTGCTTATATGTCTAAAAATTTTAGTTAATGAATTAAAATAAATTTGTAAATAATTTATGTATATTAATAAATATTTTATTAAAAAAGTTATAGAAGAATAAGAATATATTTTTTTATAAAAATATATATATATATTCATGTGATTACATGCGTATAAAATTTTTTTTCTTTTCTTTTAATTGCCATTGTCTGATTATACTTATGACTCCATAGAATATATAGCTAATGAACTAATTGTTCTAGGAAATAACAGTTTTTCTATACTACATTTATATTCAAAATATGATAATGAGTCATATTTTTGATATTTGAATTGTAATATATAAATATAATTAAATAATAAAATATAAAACATATAATAGTTTTTTTTCTAAATAACATAGTGGTAAGAATAAAATATTCTATAGTAATATAAAGAAGGAAACTACTACACAAAAGTGTACTACATAAAATATATATATGTGTATAAGTAAATAATTATTTTGAGTAGTATATTATATCTATTTTTTTTTGTTATTTTAATTATTTTTAATGAATAAAAATATATTCATATAAGAGCGAATAATTGTATATTAAAAATTACAAATACTTATAATTGCTCTAAATTACATAATAAATAATGAGTTTTAAAAAAGTGTACTTAAAAATTGATATAACATGGCATTACTGTAATATGAAATAAATATATATATATTTAGTGTAAATTATAGTTGACGTATATACTTCTATGATTTTTTTTTTTTTCAGATATATATTTTTACTTTATGAAATCACAAATAAATATACAAAAAATATTCAATGGGAAAATTTGTTGGATATTTCTGAATACATAAAATTAATGAGAAAGTACATTATTCTTAAAAATAAGAAAGAATAAGAATTATATTTCCTACGAGTGTTTACTATTATTACAAAACATATAGGTGTTAATTTTTTTAAACTTCCTAAAATTTATTACATATATTTTGTTATATCTTTATTTGCAAGAATAATAATTTTTTTAAAATAAAATTTTTATTTTTTTGAAATATATATACGAATAAATATAATCCTGTTTATAATATTTTGTAATATACTATTTTTGATAATTTCAATTATATATTACTTCCGTTAAATATTTTCCTTAATAATTATATGACTTATTTGGTTAATGTATATTTTTTTATAATTTGATAAATATTGATTTTACATTATTTTAATATGTACCTTTTCTATATTTAAATAATTATTATATTTATTATTATAAAATTTACCATAATGAGATGTCCCTTATATAGCTTTTTTTTACCTATAAACAAATATATACACATATCATAATAAATTATACATAAACATAAAAATATGACAATTTATGATTTATAATTAATTGATAATTATTCTTTTACTAAACACATAAATAATTTTTAAAACGACTAAATAGAAGAATAACATGTAAGTGTTTGGCATACAAAATTACTTAACGTTGTAAATTTTATAAGCTTTTTGGAATAATATATATGTGATAGCGAGATACTGATATAATATTAAACATTTTCATAATTTTCAAATGGTCAGATTGTACTACATATATCGTATACCCTAAAAAGTTGTGTAATTTTACCTGATAAGTGCTTTGTTCCTTTTTTTAAATAAATGATATTTTAATATATACTATATACGGCCTTTCAATTAGTATTAATAATTTGGATATTAATTTATTTGAAACTATTATATAAACTTTATTGCTGATAGAAATAATGCTGATTAATTATATATATTTTTTTTTCTTTTCATAACATGCGCAAGCTGAATTTTCGTATATGTATATATTATGTAAAAATTTTGTGAACATAAATTTTTTCAATTTTAATATTGTCTTATGTAAATGTAAACCTATATTTTATATTATAATGTAACACATAACTTTAATTATTATTAATATTGAAAATTACTATATTATAACAATAAATTGCTATATAAATATTTGATCTTTATTAGAATAACTCTTTCTTTTATTTTTGTGATATTGATTTCATTAATATATTATAATTCCGTTTTTTTTTATGATTTTCATATATATTATCGTAGTTGCACTATCACATATATTTAAATAACTAAATTTTACTTATTCAGATTGACCCATTATTCCATATTGCATCATAATTAAGAGTTTAGTATAGAGTTATAGCGTACATTATATATCTTACCTCCATGATCGTTTTCTTGAAATTCAGAGTTATTTAGTGATATTTCTTCCAATTCTTGTGAATTTGTGTGAAAAACCGTATTCCTTTTTAATAGATTACGTAATCTATACCCAAATGGAGTAAACTAATGAAAAAGAAAAATTTTAATTATACTTTGTAACATTAATGTTTTAATAATATTTATATATGGATAAAATGAATATTAGAATTGTATTATGTAATTATATTGTTAAGTGAATTTTTTACTAACCTTATATAAAATTAATAATGTGAACAAAATTCCTAATATTGTCCCAGTAAAGCCAAATATAGAACTTAAATATCTAGTATCTTTATCACCCACAAAATCCTGTGTTTCTTGTCTGAGATGTACAACGTCATTTTCAGATGTTTTAATTTCTAGAGAGTTATCTCTGTAGGATGGCAGAGCTGGTAATTCTGCGATTTTACAAATAAAAAAATTTCCTCGATCTTTAATTTGTTCATATTTTTGTTTACTAACTTCTAATGTACTGCAGAAACTGTTATTACTTTGAGGAGGACAATTATGTATAATTTTTTCATATAATTTTATGTATTCATCAGCATAATACGAGCACGTTTTATCTTTTTCTAAACCTTCCATTAGAGACATAATATTGTTATAATTATCATACAAATCATATAATGATGTCATATATTGAAAATGATCTTCATTAATTTTATATATTTTAAGAGATAATTTATTTTTTTCATCAAATAATGAATCGATACTCTTGACTTTACTATAAAAATCACTGGCAAAGATAAGAGGAATTTCATTAATTTTTAGTTGACGATTTAACCAGAAATTTAAATATTCAGCACGTAAGCTATCCGTAGAATTTTCTGAAGAATCTTCATAAAATAATAAAAAATAAAGATATTTAAATTTTGCACAAACTTCCTTCAGCTTATTTATATCTCCAGAAAAATCTTGATATCCAAGGTCACAATTATTTATATAAGAAGGATCATGAGAATGCGAAGGAGCCATAGATTCATACAATAAATATTCATCAAAATTCTTGAAAAATTCATACTAAAAATAAGAAAAATAAATAAAATATAGGTATATGTTAAAATATATTAGCATAGAAATATATTTCATTATGAATAAGTAATCTATGAATATTAGGATAAATATTTAAAAATTGGTTTAATAAGAAAAAAAAAATTACATTTCCTTCCATCATTGTAAAATGTAGTCTTCCTTAATATTAGGTGATATATTTGGTATAATAATTTATTACCATATGCTATAATTGTGCATAAAACGTCAAAAAAAAAAATACAATTTACCTATATATAACGCACACTTATTATTAAACTTGAATATACAAGTAATGAATTATTAGAAAATAAAATTCTTTCTTATTATTTTAGGATGAAATTCATTCATAAGTTAAATAAATATAAAAATAAAACAATTTAATTCATGAAAAAATGAACTTAGAAATATTAAAATAATACTGTATCAAAAAGTCACCAAATAGTAATAGAATATTTGCCCACAACACTATCAACATTTCTATTGCTAGGTAATTTTATTAATATATTATACAAAACAATGAAATGTTTTTAGTATTAATATAAATTGTTATGATTATACATTAAATAATTATCTAGTTTTCTCTCAAATACTTATTTATTATAAAAAAGCACTGTTCGGTTAAGGTCGAACTTTTATAAACTTAATTATTTTTCATTAAAGTATAAATTTAAATAGTCAAAATTGTACATTTTCAATTCTTATATATAATACAATACCATATAATTTCTAGTAATATAAAAAATGGGGATATAACAATAATTGAATATTGAATGTATACAATATAATATTAAAACATTCGTACAAAATATAAAAAAGCTTTTTTTAAATTATAGAATATACATTAATCACAAAATAATTATAGTTAGTGATGTATTTTTATTAATCGTGCATTTACTATAATTAAAAATATTTCTCCCTTTTTTCATATTTATCGCAATGCAAAAAATACATGTATAAAATTTTTTAATTATTACAATTAAATTCATATAGCATAAGAAGATATTTTGCAGTCCTATACATATATATATATTTATTTCGATTGGTTAATTACAAGTGAAAATGTACATATTGTTATATTTTGCATTATGTACATACTTTTACGTGAAAAATTATGGTATGCTATCCCATGCATTTCTTTATATTAACTGTCAATTTAACTATAATGATACCATTCTCTCATTTCGTGGACATAATTATACTCTGTGCTTATAATGAAATGATGTTAATGAATATAATTGTATTTGCATTTGTATTTTATATAAAGATATTACTGATAGATATATTTCTGTATATATATATTGTGTATTCTAGATATCTAAAATTCATAAATTATATATTATCATATATTTACTTTTAATAAGATATACATTTTTTACATTTCTTTATTTATTGTAGTTTTCTTTCATGTTTTATAAAAATTTGATTATTCTAGTTTATGACATATTTTTAAAAATGTATAAGAACATGAATTCTATAATTTTCAAAATAGTGAATTAAATGATACAACTGAGCATTTTTCATTTATGCTAATATTGTATCCTTTCTCTTGTGATTTATATATTGAAATATATTACGTTAAAATATATTTATATATTCACTTTTTTTTATTCCAATATTTTTATAGTTACAATTTCCTTTTTTTTAACATATTTATAATAAAAAGATTAATTTATAGTACGGATTATAGGTGTGTTTATATTAACTAATTATTTAAACATGCCTGTTAAAAGTTTATCATCTATTAATTTTATATATGTTTCATGTTTATAATAATATATATAGAATATTTTTACTTTTGTGTACAAATGAATATAAAAAAGAAATAATGAAAGTTGTGGATATTGTCAAACATAACTTAAAAAATAAAAGAATTACTTTATAGTAAATATATTTATAACAAAATAATATCATTAAATTATATTAAAAGGAAAAAAATGATTTATCTATGGATATTCATTATAAGTATAATTTATTTTTCTGACAGATTAATTGAAATATACTATATGAATACAATTAACTTCATACGATTTATAGAACAAGCTTTTTCTTTAATACTTTATCTTAATATTCACACAAAATTCTATTTTCTAAATATGTACTATTACATTATCATACTAACGTATAATATATATGAAATGTAAGAATCTCTAAGATATATGCATAATGTAATAATTTTCCTTTTTGTTATCTTTTGTAAGTTAAATTTGTAGTAATTACTTTTTTTAATATTATAATATATGAATTATCTCAATTTTTTTCATATACTACTAATAGTATATTTCCCATTTTTAAAATTCCATGATATGTAAAAAATATTATTTCCCCATTATTTTTTATTCTTATCGTTTTTTTTTTAATAGAATTAAACTTAGATTAATTTTCTAAAAACATAAAGTAAATTTTTCTTAGGAATTGTTATGTAGAATGCTACATTGCTATAATTGGGGTAATGAATTATATGTTATATAATAATCATTGTTATAAGTTATTATCTGTTCATTTAGAGAATTATTCGATAAATGTTTTGTATTTTCTTCGTTTATGTCTTTCCACTTTCCTATGTATTCCTGTATTCTAGGGCGTAGCAAGGTCCTCAGTGGAGTAAACTATTAGAAAACATAAAGTAATACATTGAAAAATATAATTGTTTTCTTACATATATATATCATTATAATATACTTTGAGAAATATTTATGCAGTATTCATTTTTTAAAATAATAAATTTATCAACCTTATATAAAATTAATAAAGTAAAAGGTGTTACTAGTAACAGAACCATATATGCAGCAATGCTTTTTCCAGGAGAATTCAACTTAGGGGAAGAACTACCAGACAAAGTATGATCACCTAATGAATTTCCATGTCCCCTGTTTTCTTGTAATTTTACATTTTGATCCTCGATATATAGATATGACAAATCTGTTTTTATTTTGTCGCATTTCTTTTCAGGTGGAACCTTTTGATTATAATGATCTTTAAATTTATTTAATAATTTACAAAATGCACTCTTATAATGTACGCGGCAAACATTTATATGATTTTCATATATACTAACACTGGAATTAGCATAATAGCAATTGGATGTGTTTCCAATACTGAAACTACTTATATATTTGTTCAAATTATAATGCAAATTATATAGAACTTCAATATTGTAAAGCACAGCTTTTGTAATATTTTTTATCTCATTTTCGCACATATCCAAATATAATTTATTTGATGCATCATGTTTTTTTAGCGTATGGTAAAAATTTGAAGCACTATTTAAGTTATTTGGAATTCTATGATAAAGGTTATTTAACCAATAATTCACGAATTTGCAGTACGCAGAATTTTTAGCCGATGGTTCATACACATTCAAATAATTTAAACATTGTAATACTTCTTCGCAAGGTTTTATATAATGTGAATTCTTCATAGAAAAATCTGTAATCATATGCTGACAAAGGTACTCGTAATATGAAGTATAATGTTCCTTATATATAGTAAGCTTACCTTTGCATACTGGAAATTCATTAACAGCGTTGTACTAAAAAGTAAAGGAAAAATTATAATATATAGATAAATTTATATGTAAATATATCTATTTCTTATTTCTTATATAATCAAAGGAATATTTAAATAATATTATATATATAATTATTAAATTTATAACTATACATATTCATTTTCTGTTTCAAAATCCATTATATTTTGAATTTTATTAATTAATATGAACAACCAAATACAATAGCGTTAAATAGTTCTTATATTAAAAATAGCAATTCATAATTTATTAATATTTCATATATTAATATTCATAATATAAAAAATTTAGTTACGGATTTGACACTACGAATTATCCATTAAATTATCTCTAAGATTAAAATAGCATAGTATTACTATTAATTTATTATATATAATACATTAAAGTGTAAATAAAAAAAACTAAAAATTGAACTATATTAATAGAACGAAATAAAAAATAAAATATTCAAATAGCTTTTTATTGAATTATAATACATATAAAACTTACAAAATATTATTATTATGTTAGGAAATATAACCATGACAATTTTTATACAGTTTCTTATTAACAGTGTTTCGCAGTGAAATGATAAGTCAAACATAGATTTTTCATTTAAGATATTTTATATTAATTAATATTATTACATTAGATTAGCATAAAAATATAATTTATATGAACAGTCTTTTTATTTCATATTTTTAAATTATTAATTCTAAAACATTACTTCTGTGTTTATATGAAGTTTTATAATGTATGTATGTGTATTGTGAATAACAACTTCACAAATATTATAAAAATTTATATTGAACCTACTCCTAAATAATTGAATTTCTTGTTATATTATAAATTATCATTATAATAAATTTAGTTAAAAGATTCTAGTGTTATCTAATATGTAATATACATTTTACAACTAAGAATAATCATATTAAAATGTCACCAATTTTAATGAGCTAAAAACTTAATATTTTATTGTGTTTTATACAGATATTATATTAATGTTAGGTACAAAATTATTATTAAATAAATAATAAATACTCAGAAATATAACTAAGTGTATTAACAGTTACTATACATTAACAAATTTAAACGAAATAAAAATAAGTTTACTTTATAGAGCTAAAATACAAATTATTAATATATTTCTTTAATTCTTACTAGGTATAAATAGATCAACTAATTTTAACATAATTAAGTCATATATTTTACTAAAAAATTTTTCAATTAGCATAATATATTTGTAACTGTTATTTTATTTTTAGTATATGATAATATAATTATAATGTATGCTATTATTACGCTTTATAATTATATATATTTTATGAAATGTAATATATCTTTTTTATACTTCATAAGAAATATAATAGGGAAACTTATTTACACTAAACAATTAGTATGTAAGAATTATTAATAATGATGTTCTTCCTTTATATTCGTTTTGAATACAATAGAGTATTGTATGATATTATTTATACTACATTGTAAAAGTGCAATATATTCATATCCTTAATATGATGTGTGATAAATTAAACTTATTTTATTTTTTTTATAATTATAAAAAGAAATAGAATATGAGCACATTTTTATATAATCACTGAGTTAAAATTTGATTTCATTATGGATTATTACTTAGATGAAATAATATTTGGAATTAATTTTTTTTTTTTTTTTAAATAGTTATTTACGAAAGCATAATTTACAAGAACTAAAGAAAAACTTAGAAGCATAATGTAGTTAACAATTTAAAAAAAAATTTTGTATTATATACTTTTTAAATACAATTTTATTGATTCTATATGTAAAATTAATTTATGCCTCATAATATTTTCTATTAGAATAAATAATTATATGAAATAAATTTGTTATTAATATGAGATATTATTTTTCTTTTTTTTTACTTATTAACATTTATGTACTCTTGTATTATATATTAATTTCTATTAATTATATGAACATTTTGTGTTAAATATTATAACTTATAAACAATTTTAAAAAATTTACAGTGGCATTTATAATATGTGTTTTCTTTAATGATTTATTAACTTTGCAAAATATTTCAACTGTGATATTTCTATAATATATATTTACTATTAGCAGAATGTATATAAATTGTTCAATAAGAATACAAATTTAATTATGATATTATTATTTTGAAGAATACATATAAACATAGATTACATTGTTGTTTCTACAATTTTTTATCCAATTTTATATGAAAAGCAAATAATTGTAATAATATTTTAAATAACTTAAAATATTAATGTTATTACGCATACTTATCAATTAAAAAAAATATGCTTTCATTATATATTCCTTTACAACTATTAAATTGTCTAATATATATAACTAATTTGCTTTGTGTAAAATACAAAATTATAAAATACTTAAATATTTATTTTATGCTGCAAAAAGGCTTGTTCCATTTAATTCTATTTAAATTATATTAATAAATGTAGTATTTATACGTGTGTGCTAAATATTCGGTTTTTCATTATTTTACCAAATTTAACTGTTATATAATTAAATGGAGCTTATTAAGAGAACCGCAATACACTGATTGAACAGTAGACTAATTATTACAAAGAAAAAAGTTTTTAATGAAAATTTTATTTTAAAAATAATGATGGTTATTCTAGATTTTATAAGAAAATTTTTTTTTCTCCATAACTATCTATTAGCGCATACCCTACTAATATAATAATTTACGATAACTATAGTTAACTAGGTAAAATACCCACATTTTATATAAAATATAATAAAATATGTGGTGGTAGTTAAAAATAAGGAAGATACAGAAATGGAGATAAAGGAAAATCAAAAATTTTTATTTATATAACAAATACATAAAAAAGATTCACATAATATTATTTCTATAATTACAAGATAACAAAAATATATGTAACATTTTATAAATGAATTCCTAAAAAACAAATGTATAAATTAAACTTATAAACAATATTTATAATATATGTAAAATGATGTGAAAACGCAATATTATCTTTGATAAATTATATAAATGCAGTTTTTGTATTAATTTATATATAATATTATTCATGAAAATTTTGCCAATATGTAATATATTAATTCGGAAAAATTTAAAATAAGAAAATTTTGTATATTACTTAGATATTTTATTTGCATAGAAAATTTTTAGATATTTTTTTATATATAATATAATAAGTGTATTTATATTTTCACTATTTAATCGTTCAAAATTTTTGCCTAGTTTTTTAGAGATATTGTAATAAATAGTATAATAAAAAGGAGAACATATATATTGTATACTAATGTTATTATTACAATTTGTGTGTTTAGAAATTTTTTACATAATGAATATTATATTATATTCAAGAGATCAATGACATATGATATCTAATAATTAGTATTTTTTTAATATGTATTATTGTAATATTTTTCACATCATTAAGGTATTAATATATGTAACAAATTACGAATTCAAAAATATTTAACTATTAAAATATCTTAGAGTATATTATATGCATTTTACATTACTTCTATACGAATATTAAACTTTACTTTTGCTATATTATTTTCTTTTAATAATATAAATGATATTATTTATCGATACTTAGTTCAAATTTGAGATTGCTTTAACAATAATTCATGAATATTTTTCCTTCTTTATTTACACTAATGTTAATGTAAATATATAATGATGAATTTTCAATAAGAGAATTTTCCCTTTTCTAACAATTTTAACAGAAATATAGTGGATATGGGTATAAAAATATAATTTCCCTTTTAATCCCCTTAAGTTTGTTTGTAACATATTATTGGCATTTTTTTTAATGTTCTTGTAATTTTCTGCATATGCATTATTAACAGATTAGTGGAATCAATTAAATTCATTTAATTTATTGTAGAATTCTTATATTCATGTTACAGTGAATTTATATGTTATATATTTTTTTTTTGTGGTATATATATTACAATTACATTATAATAATATTTTTGTTTTGTATATATATCAAAATAATTACACGAACATTAATGTTCCGATTAATTTATATTAATTATCTAAACGCACTATTTTCTATAATTAATTTTTTTTATGTATTTTCTCCATAATAATATGGTATACGTAATTGATTAGTTCCTGCTTCGATTGGTTGAGATTCAGTGTTTTGTAATATCGATTTATACTCATTAACATATTCTATATTTGTCAATTTTTCTTTCACTCTTCTTACTTGATGACGAAAATATATCCCGAATGGTGTAGTCTAATAAATATAGGAAATAATTCTTGCATTCAAATATTTTTTTCTTTAAATAATAATTATATATAGAAAATATTCACACAAATTTCATGTAGGATTTATGTTTCTAAATTTTATTTCTATTAACTTTATATAAAATTAGAGAAGTTAAGAAGAGACTTATTAATGTAAAAATAACTACTATTATATTTCTAGAATGGACATTAATCCCATGGTGCTCTGGACCCGCATATGAGCCTTCTGATAAATCATAATCTTCTTCTGGTTCTATCCCACGGCGTAATGGATCTTCGTAATCTGTCAGTGATAGAGGTTTATTAAGTTTACATTTTTCGTATCCAGTGTCTTTAAGTATATATTCATATTTCTCTTTAAATGTCTCTAATGCTCTACAAAAATTTATATTATTAGGAGTACAATTTCTATTAGCTTCATCAAATACCCGTGTGCTTTCTTCAGTGTAAAGCAAACAATTTTTTTCAGATTCCTTTGTGTCTTTAATTATATCTTCAATAGCGTTATAATTCTCGTATAATTTACGTAGCATTATCATATTACATAAATGTTCTTTTTCTATTACACGAATTTTATCATTCAGTTTATGTGCACTATCAAAATCATGGTCTTTTTCCCTTAAATTGTCATAAAATTGTCTTGGAGTACCTTTGGATTTTTGAACATCCTTTAATTGATAATTTAACCAAAAGTTCAAATAAAAAAGGCCATTAATAAATACAGAATCTTCTGATTCCTGGGAATTAAGTAAATGCATAGAAATATATTTAAACTTTGTGCAAATATCTTTACTGTTGATAATTATTTCTGAATAATAGTTTTCAATTAATTCACATTTCTCTTTAAATTTTTCCGATTCATCCTCCTTCGTAAGAAATGATGCTTCCAATCTTAGATATAATGGAAAGTTCTCACAAAATTCATACTAAAAATTAAAAAAATAATTAGAATATTATGTCATATAAAAATATATTTCCATAATACAAATTTTTTTTGTATACAAGTTACAGGTTATTAAAATGTAAGTCTTTACGAACGATTATGCAAATATTAAAATGTACATTTTCTTCCTTTGTGAGTGTCATTGTATAAATTTTACATAACGAAAAATAAATAGTAATATACACTTTACTAAGAACACATATATAAATATATAAAAAAAAGAGATAATTTACTGATATTTATTATGTATTTTCCTTTAAATCATTGAGTATAAATAACAATCTCTCAATAAAAAAGCGTCATCTTTTTCCTTTAATTTTACATATATGGAGCAGTATTAATACAGTATATCACATACACTTCTAAAGGTATAAAAATATAAAAGTCAAATTTGAAATATATTATATTAAATAAAAAACAATATTATAGAGGTAAATATAATTTACAGAAAATATTTAAGTCGAAACATATTATATATTTAAGATAGTAAGAATGAAAAAATTAAGCATAATATACCTATGTACAACTTTCAATATAACTTTTAATATTAATTTATTTTCCCCTTAATTTATCTAACTTTTTTATTTAAAATCACATTTTAATAAGAATTTAATTTTAATAAAGCAAATAATAAAACATATCACATATACAATTAATTAATTTTCATGTATAAGAAACACTTATTATATTGCTTATCTTAATATATGCTAATAATTATAATTATATATATGTTTCTGTAACGATTGAATAAGTAAATTTTAATGTTTTTGTTATTATAACTTAATTAGGATTTTTTTAGAAATTTTAATATTACTACGAAGAATGAATGATATAAAAATGATAAAAATTGTTAATAATGAGGATTATTTTATTTGCAATATTATTTTCCAAAGTATTTATTTTGTATCATTAAAACTATCTCCCTGCTTGTTTCCATTTTTACATAAAATGTGACGAAATTATATTTTTAATATAAAAAATATTTGTCATTATATTGAATTGAGAATATTCAATATAATGGAATTAAATATATTGAAATAATTAAAAAATATAACAAATATCAGGAAAAAAAATATTCAAGAAATATAAAGATAAATTAGTTTAAATGCAGAGTAAATCAACAAAAAACAATTGTTCAAATATAATAATATGTGTATTATAATATATATGAACATTATAATAATATTTAATTTGACTATTAAGCATAACATACAACAAATTTGGAATATATATTTGTTATATATGCTATTTATCTCTAAAAACCTAATGACTATATTTAATATGATAAAATTTTTAAATTATGTATATATATAAATTTCTTTGATGTGTATATATTGGAATTATTTTTTTGAAATATAGTTTTTTATAATATATAACTTTATTTAGCTCCTTACATGTTTTCTATAATTGAATCATAAATTAAAAAATGCCAATCGTCGCATAACTTCTGCATATTCTATAATGGAATGTTAATAATTTAATAGTCTTATTGACATTCGTCACAAAAAATGTACATATATATATTCTTTTACATAAGTTTTAAAAATTCATAATAAATTATTACTATTAATATATCAGTATTGTAATTTTATTTAAGTTGTGAAATGCATAAATACGCATAAATCCATTTTAATGATTTTTATAGTTAAAAATATTTTGAAAGTTTATATTTTTTACAAATAAAAGATAACACAAAACATCATATATAAAAGGAAAATAATTTTTATGATTTTAAAATAATCATTTTTTGTAGTTATAATTATATTAATTTTATTTTAATTTTTGATAGTATTCTTCAAAAATATCTTATCAATAATATAAAATGTATGAGGGAACACTAATTATATAATGCTGTACAAGAATATTTCTATGCACTATATATTTTTGTCAATAAATGAAATATATTGATTATATTTTATTTCTGTATGAATATTTGTATGCAATATGCTATTTTTTTTTTAAATACTATAATATTTTTCTTATATTTTTTATTTCATATGCAACCTTTATAATTATCACAAAAAGTGATCCTTTTTGTTTGTTTATAATTTTTATGAAATCTTTATTTTTCATTTACTAAGTTTGTTTTTCAAAACACATTCATTGTTTAGTTGGAATTATGTTTAATTTAAAATGTGTAACAAAAGCATAACTCCTTTTATAGATATATATATTATTGTATTTTAATGCTTATATATATATTTTACATATTTTTAAAGAATCTCCATTTTTATATTTTAAGATATAATTCATTTTTATGTAACATTTGTATTTATATTTACAATATTAATAAAATTATTATAGATATAATCGGTTTTCTTTATACAATTCCTAAAGAGAAATATAAAAATTAGGATTGTAGCCAATTGTATATATTAATCTGAATATTCTATAATAATATCGTTATATATTTCTTTTCATTTTCCTACTAATTTTATATATGCACTATTTTTTATTTGATGTATTTATCTAATAAGAATATAATAACTACATTAAATAGAATTTTACTAGTAATTACACATAAATAAAGCCTCAATCGACTTCCACATCATAATATGTTTATAAAATATGTTAGAATAATTTTTAAATGCATTATATAACATTTCTATGCTAACAATTTGTTGAATAGAATTTTCTAAATTTTATATTTTTACAAAAATAGGTTGAAAAAACACACATTTCTTGTACTTCGCGTACTCTTTTTTTTTTTTTTTTTTTTAAATATGTTTTTTTTTGATAATACATTTATCTATATTCTTTCAGTATTTATCATTATTGAATTAGATCATTAGTACGGTTAATCTGTTTTTTATATTACACAATATATTTAATTGATGATACTTATTGCAATTTTATTAGGTGTCTGCTACTGAATTGTATAATACATTATATTCATCATGATATGCGTTTGTCTGTTGATATTCACATGCTTCTTCTAATGTTTTGTGCGATATTTCATCATTTACGTTATTTGAGAATATAATTTTTTTCCGCATTTTCCTATCAAACCAAGAACTAAAGGGTGTTACCTAATTTCGAGAATAAAATATATAAATTAATAATGCTTTAACATTATGACAACACTATTCCATAATCATAAATTTTATAATACTTCAAAATGAATTATTATATTTTAACACGAAATTTAATTTTACTTTGTATAAAAAATATATTATTAATATAAATCCCAAAAGCGAAAGCACAGGTACTATGACAATGTTTAAAGGGAAAGAATTCACTGGGGTTTCCTGATCAACTAAATGTTCTTCAACTTGAAAATCTCCACCCGTATTACAATTAATTTTTTCTATTATATCTTTAAGAGAATCAAAATTAGATTTCTTATAATATTGTATAATTTTTGTGTATGTTTCATTATCAAGGTTATATGAATCATTACGTGTACGGAACTCCTGTTCTAAATATAATTTTATTACACTGCATTCGTGACTACTATTAATATCATCAATATTATTTTCTACATAAGTGACATCTTCACCTAAATCATCGATATATTTCTTGTCTTTTATCTTAGCATACTCGTAATCGGCTTCATTAATTGAGGCCGGCACACAGCTCCAGTAACGTTTATTTATAAATGCTGAATTAATATAACCTTTAATCGTTTCTTTAATAGAATCATAAGTATTGTTTTTGTAACCTTCCAAATTCTTAAGCTTGTATAATATATCGTATATTATGTAATACAAATCTCTACATCGTTTTTCAAGTGTATTATCATTAATGTCAACCTGATGTTTATCTAAGTTAACCTTAAAATTTTTTCCAAAATTCGCCACCCATGTATAAGCAGCATCTGGGACTTTTTTATGAGTAATAATATCAGTAACTTCACTTTTACATATTCCTTCATCCCATATATTATTAAATTTTTTTGATGGAAGATCACTTACAGATATACCCTAAATAATTAACATAAAAAATTATGAAATAATATATATATATATATGAAAGTTCAGTTTGTCATTGCAAAGGAATGATATATGAATATTAAAACATTATTAAAATAGTAAATATATATATCAATAAATCAATGGTATTACCATTGTTAAAGGATAATCCGATATTTTAATTAGAACATATAAAAAAAAATATTGTTAAAAAACTTGTTTCATAAAATACAAAAAAAAAATTATTTATAAAATTATTTTTGGTTTTTAATTTCTTATAATATAAATAAAATCATCAAAATAAAATATACATTTTTATAATTGTTACAAAATTTGATGTAATTGTGTTAATAGATTTAGGTGCATTTAATATATATAAAAAATATATTAATATAAAATTATTTGTTATAATATATTATAAATATAATTATATTTTTTAGGGAAAAGTAGTATTTTTCTTTTTTGTGTAGTACAGCAAAAGTATTTATGTAAAATATATATGCAATTTTTCTTTACATAATTCTGTACTCGTTCTTCTATTCTTGCTTTTTTTAAGTTAAAACATGTTTTTGTGGTCTTAACGGAACATTAAACGAAACATTATGTATATTCTCAAAAGATAATTTCATATATATGTTTTTAAATATATATTTCTAAATGTAATATTTCTGATGTGTAATGGTATCTTAGAAATATTAACCACTGAATATATGAAAATGGTTAAAGGTAAAAATATATATTGTAAAAATATAAATGGAAAAAATTAGATATAGTAAATGTGAATATATATATGCATATTACGTTTTATTTACTAACGAAATATATATTTTATACTATACTTTTTTTTCCTAATTTTAATAATTAGGATATTGTAACTCTATTTTCTCACTATTCTATCTACATATACATACATAATAAATCATATATATATATATATATATTTTTTTCTAATTGCAATAATTTTGAAGTTATATAATTATAATAAATAATTTTTTTTAATAGATATATTATTAGATATATATTTTGGAAAATAACACCAAAAGAAAGTTACATGGTATAATTGAATTTTTCACAAAAAAAAACATATAGAGAATAAATAAAAAGAAAAATTTACAAAAAAAACGTGTAATTTAAAAAAATATTAAAGTATAATTGTGTAAAAATAAGAATTTTATATAAAAATGCATTATTTATAGTGATATAAGGATTTATATTAGGACATCAACATTTTTTTATTATACTAAAAAAGTTACAGCACTATAAAAATGTACAAAAAGTACTTTATTATTTTGTGTATAACTAATTAATATCTAAGCATATTAAAATCCTTAATACAATATATTCACATACATTGTAAAATATAGCTTCTTAGTTATTGCTTAGATAATATTTTATATTACTCGACTTATTAATAAAAATTTAAAATGAAAATACATTATTATTTGAATTATTATAACTTATTTCAATATATAATTTTTATTATACTGTTAATTATATATATATTTACAAAAATGATGTTTAACATGATGAATGTAAAATGTATTCTTTATTACTATAAATTCTAATAAAAAATATGCCTTCAATTCACCAATATTTTATAGTGTAATATTTTTATTATATGCATATTGTTTTTTTATTTTTTAAAAAATATAATTATCAGAAAAATAATATATCTAAAATGGTATTGTTATATTTAGAATTTGCAAGGTTTTTTTGAATAAGTATAAACTATGTATTCCATTAGAACGAAGTAAAGCAAAAATTTTTGTAGTTTGGTTATTTATAAAAAGGAATTATATAAATTGTAAAATAATATAATATATATATATTAATCCTTTAATATTTTATGTTTAGTACAATTATAAACTTTAATTAGTATTATAATTTATTTTCTTATTTCTTTATTCTAAAAAAATAACATAAAGTGATATTAAAATGTGCTCACTTTCATATTGGTAAGTTGTAATTTCTTTTTCTTTTATATTTGCATTTTTAATTAATTCACGTAATCTCAGTATAACTGTGTATGATCATTCCAAATATATATATGTGAATATATTCAAGAGCATAAAATTCAAAAAAAAGATATCAGGCAATAGATTTATTATGTGTAATAAAACCCTCCTTTTTTTCGCTTTAATTTTTCTAATTTAACTTTTTGAAATGTAATATATTTATCATTAATAAATTTAAGTGTCTAAATTATAAAAATTTCCTTAAAACATATAATTATAAACGATTCACTATATAAAAAAAAAATATATAATTAAGGGGATATTTATGGTATAAGAAGTAGTAATTCATTTATATTGAAGTTATTCACTTAGAATTATTTTCAAGTTTACTCGTTTTTTTATTCTCTATTAAGATATATATTTTTATTTGTGGTAAATTACGTAAATGTTTATTAATTTCATGTCAAAATAAAGAAATATAAAATAATGAGAAATATATTTTAATAAAAATTATTATATAACAACGAATTTTAAAAGGAATTATACTAAGTAATTTTACGTAAAGAAATTTCAATAAATTTTATATTAATATATCTTTATTATTTCTGAATATTGATAAATTCAAGTATATATTTCGTAGGCATGTGTAATATAAAAAATGAGTATAAAAATATTAATTACTGTTGCAAGTTCAGAAATAATGTGTTTCTAAAAAATTATAATTATTCAATGAATGCATATGTTTTGACTCTGTCTGTATCTTTTCTTATATTACGTTTTTATAATTTTCTTTCATTTTGTATAGTTATATGCGTAGATTATTTTCTTTTTCTTTTTTTTATATTTTTTGTTAATTTTTATAGAAAAAAATATATCTTTACCATAAATTAATATTATTCTCATTTGTTTAAATATATTATTACTATCTTATATTGTTAAACGGCTATATTTTTTTTTGTTAATATATCATGTTATACAATATTAATCATTAAAATGCTTTTTTTGTAAATATTTAATTACATTTCTTTTATAATAATTTAATCTTTGTGTTTTAAATTATAGTAGTAAATGTTTTGTTTTTGTATAATGTTCTTAATTAATTATTTAATAGAATATATTTATTTAACATATATAAAACTAAGTGTAAGAGAATATAATGGAATTGTTCTCGTTTAGCGTTAATATTACATCGTTAAGTATGTATATATATATATATATATATATATATATATATATATATATATATATGTTTTTCCCTATATTTCTCTTTTTATATATATGAAACAATTAATAAAATGCATACCCCTATGATATATATAAGAAAAAGTTTTAAATTATTCAAAATCATGGTAATAGCAAATGTTCACTTAAGAAATATAGATGATCATATTTCTTACTATTTTTGATTGAAATATAAAATGTATATTATATTCTCTGTTAAATTCATGATTCCATAAAAAAAAATTATATATTCTGTATCACAAACATTTTTTTTTTTTTTCCTTGAGAGGAAATAAGATAGTCTGTAAAATAAACATATGCACAGAAAAAATTACCTTTTAAAGTACATATATATATGTATAACTAAAAATATAATAGAAATAATATAATAACAATTATTATTATTATTTATCAAACTTGTGGAAATAATTACCGATTCTTCTTAGTAACTCTAATATAATATCTATATAATATGAATATCAAAACAAAGCATATGTATTCATACATTATATGCATTACTTCATTATTTCACAATTTATTCTAGTATTTAGGTTATATTTTATGCTTGATATAATGATTATAAAATATAAAATTATGGCATTTTTTTTAACTTAATAAACTATTTTTTTATTTCTTTTAGTTTTATAATATCTTATAATACATTTGATAAATAATAATACGATATATTAAAAATGAAGAAAAGTAAATTCTTTATCATTTTTTAAATATATATTTGTAATATTGTAACTTCATTCCTTTATATATTCAATATAACTCATACAACATTGATACATCATTATATTTTAAATATATATGCTTATTTTTACTGTGTAACAAACATAATTATTATAAAAGTATATTTTTTATAATATTAAATAAAAAAATAATAAATAATATATTTACAAAAATCAAATTTACGTACATATGTATATATGTATATAGATATAAGAGTTAGATTATACTATTGTTTAATTATTTTACTTAATCGATGTTATTACAAGTACGAATTATGTTTAAATATTATTGGTAACTGTATAAAATGTTTCTAATATTTCATTTTATACAAAAATGGGATATTTTAAGTAGAACTATAAGCTACATGAAGTGTACTATTATTATCATTTATGTCTATATATTCTGAATGATTCCCTAGTAGTTCATTTGTAAGCAGTTCTATATTATTCCGAATTTTCTCTTTTTTCGATATTTTTCCATATATCCACGATCCTAATGGTGTAAACTAATATGTATGTGAAAAGTACAAAGGACATAATATATATTTATAATAAAACTACGCATTTTTATATTAATAAATTTTCAGAACATACATAGAATAATAATAATTCTAAGTGTAATATCTGTTTACCTTATACGCGCTGAAAAACAAAATAAACATGCCTATTAGTGAAACAGAACTTCCTACGATACTGGATGAATTTGAATCAGCAGAAGAAATACCACTTTGCGCCTCTTCTCGTAGTAATTCTGGTGCGGAACCAGCTTGTTCCATTGTCTCCCCAAGAGATGCAGATTGATGTGGATCTGAATCCATTGCTGGCTTTTCATTTTCACATTCCAATTTTGATATTAACTTTGCAGGATCATATTTATCACTAATATAACTAAGTAAATGTCGACGAATATCATAGCTATAATAAGATTCGTCTTCACAATTTTTATAGAGTGTATTAATGTGACTAATATAATTATTATATGCCTCGCATTTATTATCCCTAAAAGCGTGTGTATTATTAATGTATGCAAAATTTTTAAAATAATCATACAAAAGTTTACCTTCAACCCAGTTTTTCAATTTATCATCAGGAGAAAATCTAATACTACAATTTTCATTTGAAAGAGTACTATTAAAATTTATTGCCCCTAGAAAAATTTTTTGAGTAATAATATCAACATTATCATTGTCTTTAAAGTTCCTGTTTATATTATCATATAACCAAAAATGCAGATATCCACAGATTTCTTCATTCTTTTCTTTACTTTCTGTTGAATGCGAAATTTCTTTCAAAATTCCTGCGATTTTTCCACAAATACCTTTAATTGTATTATTCCTAGGTTCTATTTTGAATGCTTCACTAAATGAGTTCTCATAACCATCAGGAGAATCAATATTATTAAATTCAGTATATTTTTTGTATCCATCCGAATCTTTCAAAAGTTCATCCTGTAAATTGAATGAAAAAAATTATATAGTTATATTAACTATCGTTTTATATAATATATTATTATCACATTTGATCATCAATAGAATATTAAGAATTAGGGTTAAATAGAATTATTTAAGAAAAAAATTACTGTGTACCGCATATTCCATTTTTATCTAATTTTATACAATTTTAAAATATAACAATTCCATTAAATAATTACTTATATAAATTCATATGTATTTTCTAGTAAAAAATAAATAGGTACAGATACATTATAATCACTTTTAAATGATTATTTTATTGTGAATTTTATATAACCTTAAATTATTATATATAGATATATTCTAATTTTCGATATAATATAATTGTACTAATATAAATATATTCATATTAATTTAATAGTTTAACTAGTAATAACAAAATATTATTTTTAATAGTTTTAAATACTAAATTTAAATAATAATAATTCAAAAACGTTCATATATTCTCTTCTGCTCGCCTAAAATATATTTACTCTTTTTATATAAAAATATAAAATACATAATTTTTTTATAATTGTAATGTGTCCTTTGTTTACTTGTTTACATATATATATATTTTTAATAATATTAGATAAATGTACTTGTTTTTTATAAAGATATTGAAATGTTTTAAATGATTTGTTTAATTAATATTATATTAATTGATGCCTTTTTATTAATGAAATATTATTTTTTAAATTAATTTTTTTTGAAATATATAGGAATTTCTTTTTTTATATTAGAAAATTTTGAAAAATAAGTATTCATTTTTGTTAAAGCAACATAATATATTAAAGACATTTTCTCTCATATATCCATATATTATTGTGTATCTTACTTTTAGAATATTTGCGGCTCATTGAATTCCATTTTAACACGAGTGTATTTATTTATCATATTTTCATCATGTTTTTCATAACCATTAATATTTCTTTATATAGTTATAAAAGAATTATTATTTATATTATCTTTACATTAAATATTTTTTTCATAGAGTTTAAAATTCATAAAGGTCTACACATAATGACAAATATTATTATTATTCATAATACTCAGTAGGACAATATATATATAACTATGCCTTAAAAATATATTTTGTTTTATTTATTATTTCTTTATTTAATATATAATATAAAATTTAATATATTATTAATTTAATAAAAAATATATATTAAGTTTATATATATTTATTTTTAGTAGCACAATTTTAAATCATCATATGCTTTGACATGTTATAATATGGGCATTTTTATTAAATGTTATATATACATATATATATTATGTTATTTTTAAATTTAACAATATTATTATTTATTAATGGAATATAACACATTATCCATTATTATTGGTTTTATAAATAAATAATATATTATTATGTTTCCTATTATTTTTCCCAATAAAGGAAATGGGTAAAACATAATTAATAAAAAAAATCGAATTATTAAAAAAGATCTATTCATATACATGTATGTGTATAATTCATTGATTAATAATTTTGTCGGAATATTCATAATTTTCATAGAAACAGTAAATAATATTTAATGTAAATGCAAAATTTACGTAAAATTCGTATTTGCAAAAGTATAAGAATACATGATATTATATATTTTTTTATTTTTCGAAGATATAAATATTTGATTAAAAAGAAAATATAGTAAATAGAAATAAATTCTTTTTTGTGTTATATATATTGAAAATTATTTATATAGTAATCAATTTTAAAAAAAGTTTTATATCTATAAATTTTAAATATTCTTAAATATTTTATTGCTATCAGTGTTTCCCATGAATACATGGAAGCATTATATTTATGGTAATATATTAAAAAAAATTATACTGTTAAATATATAATATGAATTTAATTAATATTTTATATTTTTTATTTATGCAAAAGATTTTGTTATTCCTTAAGAAGTGGAAAAATGAAAATTTTTTATTTAGATTCTGATTTTATAGGAATTTAACCAATATATACAAAAACTTATTAAACATATGAGGTATCAATATATTAAAAGAATTATATAATATTTTGTAATCATCTAAACTTCTAAGAATCCATAAAATTTAGATTACTTTTTCTGATTCTGAATGTTACAATGTAATATTAATTAGATTATTTCATATGATATTTATTTTTTTAAACAGAATTTTCGATGAATATATATTCATCTTGAATTTTTCCCTTATAATAAGGAGCATTTTAATTTTTAATTATTAGTGTAATTTATTAAAAGATATTATATTTCGTTTTTTAAAATAATGTATAGAACATTATTTTATTTAACTAAACTTATATAAATAGTAGGTATTTTATCTTATAGATAAATATGTAATATGTATTATTATTATGGTAAATATTTATACTATGTGTTTTTCTTTCAATTCGTATTAAGGTCCTAATTAAAAAATATTCAATTTTATAATTTATGAATAATCATAATATATATAGCATTTCTCATACTACAGAATAACAAAATATACCCAAGTTTATGCTAATTCAGCGATTTATTTAATATTATATTCCTATTTTATTTTATCATTACTTTCACTATAAATTATTTTAATTTTTATATACTCTAATTATTTTTAATATATATTATTATATTTATAATATGAATACAATATAATAGTGTATTTTTCCTATAAAGAAAACTTATTATATGTACTCTTGTATTCAATTTTAACAGATGGCATATCTTTATAATTTTTTTTTATGCTTACATGTTAAAAGACACAATGCTTTACATATTATTTTTCTTTTAATATTATTTATTTATTTTATATTCCTTATTAATAGAATGCTCTATGTTTTTTACATGTATGGGCGTGACTTAATAATTGTAATTCTTAATATCAGTTGTTTTTACACATTATTTTTCTTTTATACTTAATTTTATAATCCACTATACGTAAACGATTGTGCTGTAATAATTTTTTTATATGAACCATTGTTTATTTTAATATTACTTTACATTGTTAATGTACATTCTGTAATTATGTGGTTACTTATATTCGAAATATGAATTCATGCATTATGATATTATATGTAGTAAGGAGTATATTCACATGATATATTCTCTATTTCAAAATTAGGTATCAATGATTTACGTTTTTCTTCAAAATGTTTATTTCATATATGTTTCTTCCTTATTATTATTTCACATAGGAAAGCTCCTAAACGAGTAAACTAATAAGAATGTAAACTACATTATAAATATTAGAATATAATTTTTTTAATAACGATAATGGCATTTGATATTACAGAATGTTTACTATTGTGAATATTCCTCCTTTAATGTAAAATTATTATTAACCTTATAAAAAAGGAATAAAATTAGAAATAATCCGAATATTATACATAATGCCATGGATATTATAGCACATTTATCTGTGTTATAATTCTTATTTGGACATTCCCGAACTTTGGGATACATTTGAATATCAGAAATTCGTGATTCTGTATCTACACTTATTTGAAATTTATTTATTGGAGAACGTGTGTTTAATAAAGTAACTCCTAATCCTGCATTACATGAACAATAATCATAATATTTTTGTTCACATTTATCAAATTCACTACAGAATTTACTTTTATTATTATAAGGACACTAAACTATATTTTCGCTATATATTTTAGCACAAGTTTTCTTGTGAGTGCATATATTTATGCATATATCTTCATGTTGAAAACTAGTAGTACCATTATTTATTATTCAAATTATTATGCAATTGATGCTGCGTATTTAATATTTCATATTCCTTATTCTTAATTCTTTATAAATGAAAATTGCAGATATAATTTTTTAACGTTTAATTACTTTCTTCGATTATAGAAGAATAAAATTTTTGTTTTAAATCATTATCTAGATTAATCATCTTTATTTTTGTGTTTAACAAATAGTTCATAATTCCACAGGTGTTTTTACTTTTATTCGTACTAAGACTAATCAAAAAATCACAGGAAATTCATAATTGTAAAAATGCTTTGCAATTATTAAAAATTGTATTGTTATTACCTTACAAAATTTTATTCAAGCTCATAACAAAATTCTTCATTAGCGATTCCTACTTGATCAATTGTTATCATTAAGTTTCTTATAATCAAAAATATCTGTAAATATTGCATACTAGAAAAAAGGAAAAAATTAATTTTAAATAAATATTTAACTTAAAAAAAATTATTATTAATCATAAAAAATATATCATCTATATAAAGAGATATTATGAACAATTTGAATCTTAATGTGCAAATAGATTACGTCCTCATTTTCAGAATTGATATTATTCCTAGTTATAAGAATTAATTGAGAAAAGGAGTTATCTAATTATTTAACAGTTCATATATAAATAAAAAAAATTTATTATTTAGTGATAGAAAATACATAATTCATTATTTATATTAATATTTATTTTGAAATTCATAATATGAGTGTTCTTATTTCTATTTAGAAATAAATTATTATAAAAACAAACTATGTGAGCAAATTACCTAAATATGAAATGTGGAAAATAAGAAATATGGAAATAATAATGTAGTTTAATATTATAATTCTACAAAATATTTTTCTAATTTTTATCCTTATTTGTGAAATCTACAATTTATCGCAATATTAAAAAATACAAGAAATTAATTCTAATACATAAATAAATAGTAATTTGTGTTAAATAATAATTTATATAATTATTCATTATATTAACATTATATAATATAAAAAAGGATATACTTTTATCAATATTATAGAATTTATATTATATTACTTATTCCATCGTTTTATAAGTTCAAAATTATTTTATATGAATTATTTTTTTTTTGGGTATATTACCACGTTTAGGTACATATATATTAACAATCAAGTATATATAAGTATATAATAATAATAATAATTAAAAAATAATTAAATTTAGGATATATATTATTATTATTATGCATAATGTTCTATTATTAAAAAGAAAAAAATTTTCAGTGTCTCTACTTTTTAAATCGTACACAACACAAGGCTTCGTATATTTTTTACGAGTTTGAATGCTTATATGAACATATAGCTTATATTCAATATAAATAATGTATATTTTAAATATAAAGTGCATTGTGCTTTTCTATTAATAATAAAAATACAAAAATATTAAGTGGAACATTTCTTTTAATTATAAAACAATATGGATATGATGTATAAAAGAAATTTAAAATAGTAAATACATTTCAAATGTTATATGTTCAACTCGAATTTGTACTTATTATATATTTACTATTATTATAAGAAAAAAAGTATCCTTGACACGTCCTATTGTTATAATTTACTATATTTTTTATTTAAAATTTATATAGTTTATTTTTTGATATCTCGAGATAGGAATATATATAGCTTTATTATAATACATAAAATAATAGAAATACGAAATTTGTAAAAAAAAATTGTAAAATTGTTGTATAACACAATGGCTTGAAAGGTGTATACACGATAGATAATGATATTGTAATTTTTTCATAATAATATTAACGATAAATAGTATATGTATACATATATTAATAAAATGTTGAAAAGGGTAAGTTTTCAACAAATGAGAACATTTTCAGATTATATTTCCCCCCACATTATGAATTATGGAATTAGGACTACGATTTTTAACTTTATATTTTATTAACGAACAATATATAATACGATACATTTTATATGTAGAAAAATATATATATAAAGCATGCATTTACTATAAGAATAAAGGTTACTAAAAGTTTTTTTCATAAATTTTATTACATTTTCATTCATGTTATTGTGTTTTTTAAATATGTATTCTTTATACTATTTTATATATTAAATGAAATATTGAAAGAAACAATAATTATATGATACAGTAAATGTAAACTTCACAGAGTTCATATATTTTTATCTACATAAAAAAATATATTCATTATAATTTTTTTCATTTTGTGCATTAAAACATTTCTGAGTTAACTTATTAAACTAACATTGTAGCCTTATAATTTATTACTATTTCTTATATACATTTTTTACATTTTTCAGAATACATGTATGTTTTTTAATTCTATAGAATAAATATATGTAGCATAATAATTATATTTCATTAAATAAAATATCTTTTAATTAATTTCAATAATAATATAACGGCTTTTATTAATATATATATATTTTTATATGCTAATGTATATTTATGTAGTATATACCTTTTTTTATATATTACTAAGTATATTATATTTTTTAATTTTTAATTATAAAACGTATACAAGTATACATATTATAGAGACTTTTAATATTAATGGAGTTACTACATACATTTTCTATTGCCTTTTATATTTATGAAAAGAAAAAAAATATATATTAATTACATAAATAAATGCATATTTTTATTTTTATATTACTATTCTAGGATAATTTCATACATCACATTAAATTTTTTTTTTAATTTTATATATATTATAAGTTCTATTATTTAATATACTTCATCTTTATTCTAACAAGATAGTTGTACTAATATAAAATTTTCTAATAAATAAATAAATCAATGAATTACCTCTATTTTATTTTGCATAAGTTATTTATAAAATTTGTATTCCTTTTTTAATATATTATATTATATATTACATATATTGCCTGTATGCATATAAATTCACAAATTTTCTATTTATACAAAATTGTACTAAAATAATATATAATTTGAATATTTCTGATACTTTTCTTTTTAATTATAAATATTTTATAATGAAATTTCTTTATATACATATTTTTAATATTTAATTTGGTTGAATTATAGCTATAAAAATATTAATTAATTTTTTAGATTACTTATAAAAAAATTCATATTATATGTTTATTTACTATTTGGAATATCCTGTTGAATGATATAATATACTATATTTATCATCATGTAAGTTGTTCCTTACACATTCAGACGTTTCTTCATATATTTCATTCTCTGTTTCATCACTTAAATTATTATCTAATTTAATTTTTTTTTTTATTCTCATTTTTAACCATGTACCTACGGGTGTAACCTTTATATAAAAAAGAAAATATTCTTTTTAAACACATAATTATATTACAATAGTATTTTATTACAACAATTAATTTTAACAGCAGTAGTATAATACTGCTATCATTAATAATAACAAGGATCTTACTTTGTACAAAAAGAGACACATGGGTAAAAATCCCAAAAATGAAAAAATAAATATTATGGGAATGTGTCCTGATAATTGGGATGCTTCATGTGAACCGCCTGTTAATTCTAATTGTTCAGTGTCTCCATTCGGTGTGCATTTGATTTTTTTTATTATATTATCCAATTCATCTAAAGATTTAAATTTATAATATTTTAGAATATCAGAGTCACTTTCAGGATTATATGTTGTCCTCAGACTACTGTTTTTCTCCAGTATATGTTCCTTAATTTCCTTGCATTTAGAACTACTATTAATATCGCTAATATTACTATCAATATATTTAATATCTTCACATATATCATCAATATATTTCTTATCTTTTAAGTTAGCTTGCTCGTAATAGTTTTCTTTAGTATCATTCATCATACAATTCGCATATTTTAAGTTTATAAAAGCTGAATTAATATGACTTTTAACAGTAACTTTAATACCGTTATATATATGACCGTAATTTCTCAAATTCTTAAATTGATTTAGTATACCATATATTAGATAATACAAGTCTCTACAACGTTTTTCAAGTGTATTATCATCAATTATAACTTTTTGTTTTTTTAAATTATCACTAAAATTTTTTTCAACATTTTTCACCCATCTAAAAGCATCTACTGAATCTTTTTTATCTGTAATAATATTATTAACTTCACTGTAGCATATTCCTTCGTTCCATATATTATTAAATTTTTTTGATGGAAGTTCATCTACAGATATACCCTAAATATTGAACATAAAAAAACATGAAATAATATATATACTTTTTTCAAAGTGCATTTTGTCATTGAAAAGGAATTATGTAGCAATATTATAATATTATTAAACTAGTGAATATACACATCATTAAAATAATACTGCTGCCATTCCTAATGGATACTTTAGTAATTTGATATTATAATTAAATTATAAAAGCAAAAATATAATTACAGATCTTATATTATAGTATATAACAAAAATGATATTTATAAAATTATCCTTAGCTTATAATTTCTTAAATAATAAATAATATGGCCAAAGTAAAATATACATATTTAATATTATTACAGAATAGACTATAATTACATTAATAGCTCCAGATGAACATAATATATATATAATTTATATTAGTGTAAAACAATTCGCTATAATGTATAATAAATATAGTGATATTTTTTTATAAAATAAATAATTTTTCTCTTTTATGTAGTACAATAAAATTATTTCTGTAAAATATATAGGTAAACATGGTTTACTGTATTGTGTATATAGTTTTCCATTCTAGGTTTATATAAAAAAAAGTATATTTTTGTTTGTATTACAGAATATTAGATGAAACATTATATTTATCTTGAAAATATAATTTCATATATATTTTTTGAATTACAACCTATTAAAGAAATAATTTTACATTGTTAATGATATTTTAAATATATTAATCATCGATTACACGGAAATAATTAAAGGTAAAAAAAATACTATCAAAAAATAAATTAAAGTAATTAGATATAATAAATTAGAATTTGTATATATACAGTTTTGTTTTTCTAATGAAATATATTTATTGGTGAATGTTTTTTATTCATAATTTTAATAATTATAATATCTCATATCTATTTTCTCACTATCATATATACATACACATAAATAATAAATCTAAAATATATTGTTGTTATGGTAATAATATTTGAGTTTTCTAATTATTAGATATAGTTTTTTTAATAGTTATATAATTTGATACATATACATTGGAAAATAATACCATAAAAAATTTATATGGTATAAGTGAATTTTTTATAAAAATAAGTTTACGAAGAATAAATGAAAATAAAAATTGTATAAACTAATATATGTTTCTAAAAAGTGTAAAAAAAATAATTGTGAGACCAATAAATTATATAAGAAATATATAATTTTAACAAAAATATAAGTATTTATATAAATACATTGAATTTTTTGTTAATTAAATAAAAATGAAACTTTGCGAAAAATATATAAAATGTACTTATTTATTCTGTATATAACCACATGATATATTACTATATTAGAAACCCTAACACAATACATTCTCTTATAGTTTAAAATACATTTTCTTCATTAATGTGTAGATAATATTTTATTTTACTCCATTTATTAATAATAATGTTAAATGGAAATAAATTATTATTTGATTTATTATAAATAGTTTCAATATTTAATTTTTATTATATTTTTAAATAAATATGTTGTTATACAAATGATGTATAATCTGATTGATGTAAAAATGTATTCTTTTTTTTTATGTATTGTAATAAATAGCTTACCTCCTAAACACTAATAACTGTGTAGTATATCCATTTAACTATATATACATTATTTTATTATTTTTAAAAAAATATAATCATAATAAAAATAATATATCTAAAAATGTATTATCTTTAAAATTTATACAGAAATTTTTAACATGTAAAACATACATATTCCATTCGATTGGAGTAAAGAATGTTTTATCATAGATTTTCATAAAAATTAATTATTTAGAGAGTATAAATATGTTATAAATATATATATATATATATATATATTAATCCTTTAAAATTTATATTGCAAATATAAACTTTGATTAATTTTATAATTTATTTCCGTTTTTCTTTATTTTTCGAAAATGGCATACATAAGGTACTATAAGAATGTTAATAATTTTCTCTTATATATATATATGTTATCATTCCTTTTTCTATTATATTTACTTTCATAATTAGCTCACATTTTCTCAGTATAGCATTGTATGATCACTCACCATATATAATTTTTTACATGTTCTAAAAAGTATATAACATATTTCTAAAGGAATATATAATTGAATATACCTATAACATATAATAAAAATTAATTTTTCTTCACTTAATTTTTTCTAATTTGACTTTTCCATATATTTTATATTTATCATTACTATATACAAATACGTATATTATAGATTTATCCTTAACAGAAAATATATGAGCATAATTTATACATTATATTGAAAAAATATATACATAATCGATATAAGAAATATTAATAATAAAACAAAAAATTATCCATTTATATTTAAATTATTTTATTAGCATTATGTTCACAGTTATTCATTTTTATTCTCTTTAATATTATATACCATTTTATTTAGGGTATATTACACAAATAATCATTATTTAATATTAAAATAAAGAAATATAAAATAATTAGAAATATTTGTTAACAAAAATTATTGTATAATAATGAATTCTAGAAGAAGTTTTAATAAGTAATTTTACGTTAAAAAACTATGTTCAATTTAATATTAATATATATATAATATTTCTAAATAATAATGAATTCAGGAACAATTTTGATAAGCATATGTAATTTAAAAAAAAAAATAAATGTATTAGTTATTGTTGCAAGTTCAGAATGAAAGTCTTACTAATATATTATATTTATTCTATTTCTTCATTTGTCTTGTTTATTTCTGTATTTTTTCTTATTATACATCTTTTTTATTTCACCTCATTTTGTACAGTTATATGTTTAGATTTTTACATTTTTTTTTTTTTTTTTTTTATATAGTTCATTATTTTTTATTGGTAAAATTATATTCTTTCCATAAATTTATATTATTAGAATATATTTAAATATATAATTATTTCATAATATTATTAAACAGTTATATTTTTTTGTTATTATAACATGTGATATAATTTATTCATTAAGATACTATTTTGATAAATAATTTATTACTTTTACAATAATTTAAGCTTGCAGTTTTAATTTATAGCAACTAATATATTGTTTCTGTACAACATTTTTAGATAATTATATAATAGAATACATTTACTTGTCACATATAAAACTAAGTGTAAAATAAATATAAATGGAATTATTTTTTGTTATCTTTAATATAACATTGTTAATTATATATATATGTTTTTTCTTTTAATCAATTTTTTCTTTATCAGTATATGCAAAAATCTTAATAGAATGCATTCCCTAATCACATGTATACGAAAACGTTTTAAATTATTTAAAATTATAATGAAGATAAAAATGCCTTTAAGAAATATGGATGGTCATATTTCTCAATGTTTTTTATTAATTATAAAATGTATATTAAATCCTAAGTACATTTCTCGATTCCACAAAAAAAAAATAATATATTTTGCATCATATACAATTGTTTTTTGGAGAATGAATAAAATAGTCTGTAAAATAAATATGTTTATAGTAAAAATTACACTTTAGGAAAAAAATATATATAAAGAACTAAGAAATGTATTAGAAAACATGTAATAATAATAATTATTTAAAGAATATGTGTACATAATTATTGGTTCTTTTTAGCATCTCTAATATCATATCTATATTATAAGCGTATCAAAATAAAACAAATAAATTCATACATTGCATGCAACACTTCAACATATTCTAATATATTATAGTATTTAGGTTACCTTTTGTTCTTGATAAAATAACTATTAAATAGTGAATTATGTCATTTTTTTAATTTCATATATTATTTTTTTATTACTTTTAGTCTATTATATCCTATAATACTTACAATAAAAATAATCCTATATATTAAAAATGATATAAAAAAGAATAATAGTAATTCATTTATTGTTTTTTTCAATGTATCTTTGTAATATTTTAAATTAATTTCTTTATATCTTCATTATTGCACATACAACTTTGTTACATCACTACATTTTTAATAGATTTATTTATTTTTAATATGTAACAAAGATAAATATGATAAGAGTATATTTTTTATATCAATAATTAAAAAAATAATAAATATAAATAATATATTCACAATAATAAATGTTATCTATATATGTGGTATGTTCAAATGAATAATTAGAATTAAATTATATATTTATTTAATTCTTTTAATAATTCAGTTACACTTCAAGTATGATTTATTTTTATATATTTTTGCGAAATCTATAGAATAAATTTAATATTCCATTTTATACTAAAATAGGATATTCTACGTAGGATTATAAGCTACGTGAAATGAGCTGCTATTTGGATTTATATCCATATATTCTGAATTGTTATCTAGTAGAGCATTTGTAACATTATCTATGTTATTCTGAATTTTTTCACTTTTTAATATTTTTCCATATATCCAAGGTCCTAAAGGAGTAAACTAATACATAGTAGAAAAATATAAAGGATAAATCTATATTTATAATATAAATACCTCTTTATTAATAAATTTTCAGAACATATGTAGAATAATTATAGTTTTAAGTGTAATATCTGTTTACCCTATATGCGCTGAAAAACAAAATAAACATGCCTATTAGTGAAACAGAACTTCCTACGATACTTGATGAATTTGAATCGGTAGAAGAAATACCGCTTTGCGTGTCTTCTCGTTGCAATTCTGTTGCGGAATCAGCTTGTTCTATTTTCACGCCGAAAGGTGCGGATTCATGTGGAAGAGAATCCGTTGTCGGCTTATCATTTTTACATTCCAATTTTGATATTAACTTTGCAGGATCATATTTATCACTAGTATAACTACGTAAATATCGATAAATATTATAACTAAAATAAGATTTATCTTTAAAATTTTTATACAGTGTATTAATATGATTAATATATTTATTATATGCTTCGCATTTTTTATCCTTAAAAGCCTGTGCATTACTAATGTAATCAAAATTTTTAAAGTAATCATGCAAAAGCTTCCCTTTAATCCATTTATCCATGCTAACACCATCAGAAAACCTAGCACTACAAGTATAATTTGAAATTTTCTTATTAAAATCACTCCATCCTGTAAAAATATTTCTAATTGTAACTTGAGTATTCGTTTGTTCGTTATTATCTCTAAAGATCTTGCTTAATTCATAATATAGCCAAAAATGCAAATATCCGCATTGTTCAGAAGTATCATAACCTGTAATAACTTTTGATTGAGAAATTATTTCCAAACTACCGGCTAGTTTCCCACAAAGATTTTTAATTTTACTATCATAGGATACTGCATATAATGCTTCACTAAATGAGTCCTCATAATCATCTGGGATATGAACAGTATTAAATTCGTTATATTTTTTGTATTTATCTGCATCTTCCAAGAGAACTTCCTGAAAATTTAATGATTAAAATTATATAGGTATATGAACGATTGTTGTATACAATGTATTATTATTGTATTCTATCGTCTACAGTATATTAAAAATTAGGAATCAATAAATTATTGTAGCAAGAAATTATTATATACTGCATACTCCATCTTTAAGCGTAATTTTTCAATTTTAAAATATAAAAAATTATATTAATTAATTAGATATATAGTGTCATAAATATATTCTAATAATAATATAAAAACAGTTGCATTATTAACACTTTTCATATAATAATTTTATTGTGAAATATGCCCTAAATTAAATTATTCGTACTAAATGCCCCCTAATAATCTATATTATATTATTTATACTAATATCAATATATACATATTAATCTAATAGATCAACTTGTGGTGATAAAATATTCTATTTAATGCATTTTAATAGTAAATTTAAACGATTATAACTCCAAAATCTTCATATAACATCTTCTGCTGACTTAAATTGTATACATAATTTTATATATAAATATATGTCATGTATGTTTTTTTTACAATTGTAAATGGTTTATAGCTGTTCATATATATATGCAATGTAATATATTTCTTACATAAGTTTAAATATAATTAAATTTTTTCATTGTAAAAAGGTAAAATGTATGACTTTATATACGTCTTACCTTTATGGGTTTTTATTTTATTTATTGTGAATATTTAATTTTTGATAAAAGTATTATTATTTATAATAAAGATGCCTAAATTCCATATATAATAAATTTATCTGACATGCATACGATTATATAATTTAAATACCATTAATTTTATATATATTTTGCAAAGTGATATATGTAGTAAAATAATAATGTACATAAAAATTATATTATACTTATTGATTTTCAGTATTTAAAGAAAAATTATATAAATGTTGTTATGTGAAAATATCTAATTCATTAAGGATAATTAATTAATTTTTCTTTCATGTATATATAATAAACTGTTTTTAAAAATATTTGTTTGATTGTTTTAGTATTAATCGAATATTATTCTTTTATGTTCCATCTATATACATAAATTTTATTTCTACTATACTTCACTTTTTTTTTCATTGAATAACAAAAAATATATTTCTAGTAATATTACCTGTAAATTAAATGTATTTTCATAATAATACAATTATATATCGTATAACAAATAGCATAAATAACACTTATCAATTATTTTTGTTAAAGGTATTTAACGTCAATTTATAATAAATACATTAATATTTCCTTGTGATTTTGTTTTCTATTTAAGTATTCTCTAAAAATTGAAAAAAATATATTTTTACTTTTTATTAGTTGTCTATGGTAAGCTAGATAAATTTTAATATGTTAATAGTAGCGTGTACATTAAAAATATATTTTTTCATATTAAAATGCATTTTAATTAAACAATATATTATATATATATATAATTAATATACCCGTAAGAGTATATTTTTAATATTTTATTTTAATATTATAGAATAATCAAAGTATATATCTCCAAGGAAGTGATAATAAGTTTTAACATAAACCAAATACATCACATATAATATGTTTACACTTATTTTCATATATTCCTTTTATTAATTTTACTTAATTATTAGGCTAATGCATAATTCTTTTTTACGGTAATTATTTATAGTTTTTATTGCATCTTGATTATATCATTAGTTTCTAATAATATTATGTGTATTACTAAAATTTCATTTTAATTACTTATGCTATGTATTTTTCTTTTTGGAAATATTTATTCTATATTTTAAAACAACATCTAGTGTTTTATTATATTTTTGTATATTTTCTTTTTGTTCTGTAAAAACAAAATCTCTTAATTTTTTTGAAAGTATATTTTAATTTATTTTATTTATTTAATAATTTATTTGTCTTCCGTTTTATATCCTAAATATATAATTTATATAATTCATCATTATATTGTAAGAGGATTAACATATATTGAAATATATTAATATTTATGTTTTTTTTTATCACTGCTTATGTCATATTGATAAAATATTTATACATTTAGATATATTATTTTGCGTATTTTTCTGCAACTTTTGCATTCGTATTAGTTGATTTTTAACGAAAAAATTGTAATATTCTAAATATTATTATAAATAGAACTTTTTTTTATTGTATGTAAATATTTTCTTTCATAATTATGATCGAAGAAAGCTATTACATGCATAATGTTATTCATGTTCATATTTTAAAATTGATATGTTTCTTTTTGTTAGATATCTCTATATGAGCTATTTTATAGAAGATTATAACCTACTTGATGTAATTTAATTTGATTACTAGTATTCATATGATTGTATGTGTTATCTAATATATCATCTGCTGTTCCATAATTATCATGTAAATTGTGTGATATTAATTTTTTCTTTAGGAAATTACTGTCAAACCATGATACAAAAAAGGTAATCTAAAATGAATACAAAAATAAGAATTTATATATAAAAATTATTCTATGCTTATGAATTTATGTCGTTGGAATAATTTAGTCATAATAATATAAGATTAATGCACTATTATATTTTCTTTGTGCTTTGTATCAAATAAACAAATTATATAAAAATCCTAAAAATAGAAAAACTAAGGACATTATAATTTCAGATGCAGTAATGAATTGTTACTCTAGAGTTTTTGATTCCATTTGATTCCCTTGAAATTATGAACCTGAATAATGATACGCACTTTGAAAAATACGCTGTCTTTGCTGCAATTGACCTTCATATGTTCCACTAAATGGAACTTCACTTTTTATTTTATTACACTGAAATTTTAATATATCATCCTTATTATCAAAAGTTTGAAGATCAATTATAGAAATGCAAAAAAAATTTCTAGCTATTTTTTCCTCAATCTCTTTTTATGTCATTATAAGCACTAAGTCCATCCTTGATATGCTAAAAATTCTTAGTATTACATTCATAATCGTTTATACCGATATCATAGTATTTAATAATTTTATAATCCATGATATAGTTGTAAGGTTTTTTCATTTTATTATAATCTATTATATTAATCAAATGAAAAATATATGTACAGTTTAGATTATAAATAACTTTATAACTAATAAAATAACCCATAATTTTTCCAAATATTCTAGCTGATTGCGTATCTCTAATATTAAATCCCATTTCGATTAAGCAATCATTAATCCATCAATTCAAATAACGACAATGACCATTGTCAAATAATCCATCATATTTCAATTGATTAAAATTATCAAGATTTCCAGCAAGTCTCCAAAAAAATCATAAATCTGTAGACATTTTTGGAACTCTTTCTTTAATTCTTCTCATTTGTCTTCATTATCATGATATCTATAATAATAATCGAAATATTTATAACGACTAGTAAGGGATAAATAATTTAAAAAAAACACCTGCACATAAACAAGCAAAAAATAATCTACATATAAATTATTTCTTAAATGCATCTAAGAGATTTATCATTGTATGAATTAACAATAATATATTATAAATAAATATGCATATGTAATTATATTAGTAAAAAATGAATATTTTCCGAATCTGGAATGTCTTGCAATGTGCATAAATGAACGAATTTCTTTAATTAGAGAGCAAATTAATCTATAAATATAGTAATTTTCAATATAACTGATAATGTATATTATTATATATATATGTCCTGTATTACTACATACAGAAACCTAAACATGTAAGTAAATATTTATAGTAATAAAATTTTTTATTTTTTAATTATTATTAACCTATATTACAATAACAAATATTGTCCTATTTTAAATAATAATAGGAAAAAATACAAATAAACAAATTACAGATAAAATAAGAAATATGATATATAAAAAATTAAAAAAAAAATATATATAGTTATAATATTCTATTATATATGTGTATTTATATGTGTTATAAATATATTTTATTAGAATAAAAACATTTATATATATATATGAATGATTAATTGGGGGTAAACAAATTTTGCTTTTTCCGACTTGTTTTTATTTTCTGAAATTAATAATATTTCATTCATTTTGTTTAAATTTTCATTATTATATATATTTTGATTACATTAAAATAGTAGTGTTTATACTTATATTTATTTAATGAGTTAACACAAATAACGTTCTACAGCTCATATTAATGTGCTTTCACTATTTTGAATTAAAATATATTTTAATAATGTATAAAATAATATTATATATATATATATAAAGTAATAATAATATAAATGAAGTGAAATATAGAATATGTTTGTGCAATTTGTGCAATTATAAGAACTAATTATTTTGAGTTTAACATATTAATTATCATTTTAAATGGAATTCTCATATATTATCCATATATCGTATTATTTTCTCCATTCTATCCAGTAAATACCAATTCATTCTTATATTTTAATTTTTGGATAAATTTTAAAGGTAATTTTTAATTAATATTATTATTATATTTACATTTATTTTAATAAATATGACAAGTATTATATATAAGTTTTTTATAATATACATAAGTAATGAGGAGTGCAAAAATGGGTATAATTATTGTCGCTTATTTCATAATTATGAATGTCATTTTATATTTTATTAATTAAAATTTTATTTTGAATATAAGAATATAAATATGTAAAAATGAATTTTCCTTTTCTTCAGTAGAGCTAGAAGAGAAATTACTAATTTTTTTCTTAGTTAAGTTATAGAAGCATATTTGAGTACAGCGTGTGCGTGAGCATTTTCTGAAAAATATTTCAATAAATTAATATTTATTAATTATGCTTTTTTATAAATATAATAAGGATATTATATTTTTCAGTCTAGTTATGAGTTTAAGGCTTTTTAAAATTTAAAGTCAATATCAAATAGTGTTGAAACATTTTATATTTATATCTCGGACCATAATGAAGCTGGCTTAATTATGCAAACATAAAGTTTATATGACATATAAATGTTGTTATGTTACTTCTTTGTCTTACACATAATATTATTTATTCTATATTTTCTAATCATATTATATAAGTTATATTTGTGTTAAAGATATATTTACATCGTCAAATTATTTATATTATTATTACTGCTATCTAATGTTGGTAATGTATATATATGAAACAAATTAATAGTAGTTTCCTTTTCACAATTACATTAGTATATAATTTTTTGTGAATTAATATAAATATATTTTATTCTCATACTAGCAACATTTAGTGCTGTTCTTATTAATAAAAAATGTTATTTTTCTTTTGAATATCCTTATATATTATGATTTTATTATTTATATTGTATTAAACATTTTTTTCCGGTTATATTTTTATTATATATATATATATATATATATATTTGAATTTTGTATTTATAAAAATGAGTTATTTCTATTTTATAAGAATAGAATATGTATTTTTTGAATGCATGCAAATAGTAATAATGATGTTTTATAATTTTGGAACTTTAAAATTTTTTTAGCAAAATAATATGTTGATCATGGTAAAAAATCATTAAAACAAAAAAAATATATATTTCTTACTGCAGTCACAAATTAGAGTATTTTGTGAAGAACTACATATATAATTAACTTTAATAATAACTAAATATTATTATAATTTTTTTTTTTATAAATATATTATTTAGTACCTATAAAACTTTTGAATGAAGTAATATATCAAAATAAATGCTTGAAATAACAATACTAAAACAAATAATTTATTTAGATGATACAGTAAGTTATTTATTTATTATTGTTAATGTTATAACGACTTTTCTTTTTATCAAGAAACCTACATAACTTACAGGATACATGAAGAATGATATTACAACAATTTTTATTTTTGTAAAAGATTATTTCATCATTATAATTAATTATCCCGAATAAAAAACTCATTATACACCTTAATATTTTTTGTAAATTTCATTAATTGGTATGAATAATTTAAATATATATCTACATTTTGTGTTAAACGATGCATAAATATATAGTTTTCATAACATCTGCAATATACAAGGTCTATATATTTGCGAATAACATTATATAACCTAATGCGTCTGACTGTATGTACTTTACATTTAATTCATTTCATTTTATTTATTACTAGAGTGGCGTAATAAAATTTTTCATAGAAAAAATTCATGTGTTTTTTAATTTATTTATTATGATGTTCGATATATATATATTATTTATAATAATTTATATAACTATTTTACTTTATTCATATTCTGTTTCCTATATATTTTGTTTTTCTATAGAATTTTAAACAATTTGTATTCATTCGTTATTTAATGACAACACCAAGACGTATATTTTACAGTAGCATTGAAAATGTATTACAGAAAACATTGTTTTTGTGTTCTTATCCCTATTATTTTATAGAAATATTCTTAAGTTTAATTCTTAATGTTTTATTATTAATATATGTTATTTTTATAAACTATATAGCTATTTCTATATTCAATCGGATGTTCATTTGTTTCTTATTAGTTAATATAATTTTTCGTGGACATATCAATTTCTAATTTTATTGTTACAACATATGTAATATTTTTGACTTTTTAATTAATATTATATAATATGATAATTTAATTTAGTTAATTATATATCTATTAATTTAACAAAAATTATGCTTTGGATATTAACTCCTACATTATAATTTAGAAACTTTTGCATCATAAGCATTAGAGTATATTTATAATAATATATAAATGTCCTGAATTTTTTTTTCTGTTAAATTAATCTTTTCATTTATATAAATTTTACTATAAAATATCCTTTTATTATCCTTATTATAACAATATGCATTATTATATAAGAATGTTTTATATATACGCCCTTTTTTCTTAACTTCTGATATATTTTTTCTATTCTTGAATAACTTCAAACTTGTACATAAAAATACATGTTTTTTTCTTGTGCCATTTTTTATGTGCTTTTTTTTTTTTTATTTAGAATTTCCATACATAGATATTATATAATTCATTTATATTAAAATTTACATTTTTTATATATACTTTAAAATATTTGCTGTTGCTCATGAAATTATTTATTAAATGTTACTTTTATTTTGTTTACAGAATAATATTATTTATTAAAACAAAATTAATTTTGTAGGGGCTGATAGGAAAAAGTGTAATCATCGCTTTCTGTATTATTAGTTTTATATTCGAGAGTCTTTTCTAATAAATCTTGTTCCATTTGTTCCTCAATAAATTGCCTTGCCTCATTTTTCCTTATTATAAAAGAACGTAATTTTGATCCAAGCGTTGTATACTATTATACCAAAAAAAATAATAAAATGTTAAAATAAATATATTTAAATCATTAAAATCTCATTAAATGTAATATTAATTTTTTAATAAAATAAGCTTAATTTTTAAATGAATTTTGTTATACTCTATACATAAATAAAAATGAAAGGAATAATCCAACAAAGGTTAAACCTACATATGGTAGAGACGCCCATGGTTCTGGTGCTGATATTAATTCTTCACCTGATGCTTCAGGAACTTCTTCATCAGTTATTTCAAGAGATTCCTTTGTAGCAACATTATCTACATATTTACATATAGAATCTCTTGGATTTGTATTAACTAAAATATTTCCACTAAACGAATCATATTGAGGAAATGTCTCATGTATATCATAGAGATTACAATCTTTAGAAATGTAAGATGAATAATCGTCGACTTTATCTTTTATGTTAAGACAATCGCTTTCTGTTTTGAAAATATTATAATGCTTTTCTATATATTTAGGCAAATTTGTACAGTAATATTGATGTCCTTTACCTCTAGTTATATCACATTTACTTTTAAAATGATCTCTATTTTTACAGTAAACCATCAAATTTATCCGTTTTTCTCGTTTATCTATTGTTTCTTTTGCGTATTTTCTTTGGCACTTTGTATTATATGTATTTCCGTATTGCAGTGAGTTCCATAATCCCTCAATAAGTTGCCAATGCGAATTTTCAATATCAGGTATACTTTTTAAATATAGTTCTTTTTTTTTGTCTAACCAGTAGTTTAAATAAATACATGATTGATCTTTTATCTCATTCCAACGAAATAAAGTACTATAAATTTTAAGAAGAATAGGACCAACTGTTTTCAGTGTTTCGTTTTCGTCCTTCAATATTTCTTGTAATAAATCATCACCTTCATAACGTTCCAAGTCATTTTTGTCATCTAATAATTTAATGAATTTTGATAAAGGGCAAAGTCTTTCATATACATCCTATCATTTAAGATTATAAAAACAAAAAATATATGTGAGTATTAATCTAATAATTATTAGTGTGCGAGAAACTATATTATATTTGAATTTTATTCAATAAATGATAGAGCTATCAAAAAAATAAATAGCAGTACTAATGACATTTTGCAGGATTCTCTAAACAATCTAGCAGTAATATTTAGAAACTATTTATGTATTTATTATTAAATGAATATAAATCGTAACTAATTACGCTGAAGAATCTAAATTGAATTTATTATATAATTTAATAGAATAAAGAGTTTATTTGTATAAAAAATGAATGGCATAAATTTTAAAATAAATAGTCATAGAATAAATAACCTAAGTTAAACAAACGCATAAATTGTCTAAAAAAATTATTAAGCGATTAGGTTATAAAAATGTTTTATGGCAAAACTGTAATAGATGTAATGAAAATAATAATAAAATTCTTTTTTTTAAATGTACTCTGTTGTTCTGAATATATTATATTTAACATAGAAAATAGAGCATATATGTATGTGTATGTAGTAAATGACTTATGAAAAATATTGATTTTTTGTAATTATTCATTTTTTCGTATTATACTGATGAAATAAATAACTATATAATTTAGCAAGAAATAATTTTCTTCAGTGTAATATATTACTTTTTATATTGCTGGTATATATATTTTTTAAATTAAATTAGTCAATTACCTATATTTTCAATTTATAATTTGTATTTAGTAAAAAATAAATATTTATAACCAATTTATGTTACTTGCATTAGGTGAAAGCATACGTACGTATATTAAGAAATTGCCACAATGCAAATGCATCTTCTTGGTTGCAAGGGAAATTCCTTTAAGTACATTGTAAGGAATATATTATATATTTCTCTCTTGTATCTTTTCAGAATAATTAATTTTTAGTGAATATGACTTTTTAAATTTACATTTTATATATTTATTCGTTAGAAATGCATTTATATAAAAAAAGATATAATTATATTATGTAAAAATTATTTCGAATAACTGTTTAATGAATAATAATGTATATTCCAGATAGAAATATTATAACGAATAGTATTATTTGCATAGCACATCTTATTGCCATATATATATTTTATTAAGTGTATTCCCTTGAAATAATCGCAATTAAAGTTGTACATAAATTTTTTTTTTCCATTTTTAATTACATAGATATATAAAATAAATTAAAAATATATATTGAAAAAGAAATATTTGTGAAAAGGCATTTTAACAAACTATGGACAAATTTAATACATTTTAATTATATATTTTACTATTATAAAATTACTTGGAATTTTATGACACCATATCTTGTATATATACATATTGGTTTATTTAATAACATAGTCAAATGTAGTATTATTGTTATTATTTTATTTAAAACATTCTTCATTACATTACAAAATATGAAGTGAAAATAAAAAATGAATATGCTTCTTAAATTATTTTTCCTTTATAAGAATTTATTTTTATACGTGGATATGTGAATGGATAAGTAATAATTAATAGCCTTATATTTATGAAATTTTACCGTTTTGTGTCCTTATACAATATATATATATTTAATAATTTATAAACTATACGTAATAATTTTTATATACGTAATTATGTTAAATACATACATAATGTGCCTAATTCTCCTTGTTAACTTCTTTTTATTTTTATCTACTATTAATAAATTTTAAAATGTAATATACATTGTAGTATATTAAATTACATTTTAAATATCGTTATTTATTACAGCATATCTCATGTTTCATAGGATATACATGAGTTTTCTGTATTTATGTATCTCTTATAATTATATATATATGCATAAGCTATAATTATAATGATACAAATAAATTAAAAAGCTTTTATACAATGAATTATCTGTAAATATATATTTACGCATGATATTATTTGAAAAAAAAGGAATAATATACCATTGTTCAAATATATTTCGTTTAAAAACGAATTCATTTAAGACTTATTAAATGGTTATATATTTTAAAATTCTTTCGCCTTAGTAATATACGTTATTAATTAAGAGTAAAATATATAAAAATAAAATATTAATGATTATTATTATTATAGTGTTATCATATTGTATTTAATATGATTCTGCATAATTAAAATTATTAAAATAAAGAAATGTATATACTTTAATTATCATTATAGAAGATATTTCATTACATAATACTAATGTTTATATTTTTTTTTCTCTCAAAATTGTATTGTATAAAATTAGATCCTACATATTTATTATATTAAGAAACTTATAGAAAATTTATACTTTATTAACAAGATAACTAATAATATTAAAAAAATATATGTTACATTAAATTGTAATTGTTATATTCAAATGAACGTGAACAAAAAAATAAAAAGTTCGTATGAAAATTCTTTGTAATATCTGTTTACATCATTATTTGTATGATTATTTATTAACATAATTAGTATGTACATATAAAGATTAATAAGAATAATTATTTTAGTATACTAATAAATATCAAATATAAATTGTGTATTAGTAACATATACCTGTAAAGGGCATAAAATTTTTTTTTTTTCTATTATTTTGATTGTTATATATATAACAATATATACGTAAATTCTTCGTAATTTAGCTTCTATTTTTGAAGCATTTTTTTATCATATATTATATTTATACAATGTTATATATATATTGTCAAAAACTAAATTCCGTTTAGAAGTACATAAAAGAATGAGTTATTTCTTATCTTTTTCGTAAAATAATGCATTTAATAATTGTTAAAGAGGATTTTTAAAATTAATATATTATTAAATATATATTTCTAATTTTAATAGTAAACTTATGTTTATTTTTAAATGTGCTAAACTTTATATTATATTGTTTGTGTAAATTTATATTTGATAGTTATAATTGTATTCTATTTAGAATTTTTAAAATAGCATATTACTACTTAGTTCATTTTAATATTTTTATCTTTATAAATGTATATTAGGTATTATTATTGCACATATTAATGCTTTACAATACTGAAACAACAGCTATGACTTTATTTCCATATATACCTTTTTACAGAACTGTCATGCGTAATTATACCTAATATTTTTGCATAGAAATTAAATTATCCTTGTAAAATGTTACTTCTTATTTTAATAATGGCTGGTTGTAGCAAAAACTGGCTTAACTACTACAATATATATACATTTGTAGGTAATAATCTTATATGCTCATTATATTTTTGTTTATATGTAAACTTAAACTAATTATCTAGATCTAATATGTTTCAAATTTTGATCACACTGATCTATACAATTTTTTTAATACTTTTTAATGTTTTTTATAGGAATATCCATTTCATTAAATATTCTTTATATTGCATTTTTATATATGTATTCACAATTTATTGCTTTATATAATGCACATTTGTATTTATACCTAAATTAATAACGAGAAGATATATATATAATGCCAATGCAGCCAGTTATTTTATTTTAGTTTGTCCATTTTTTAATTATGGAATTATTTATTACAAATATAAAACTTTTACGTAATCTTATTTACCTCTTCTTTATCTTTTAATTAATACAAAATATTTTTATGGTTCCATATGTAATATTATTTCGGGTTATTTTCGTATTTTTGCAACCTCATTATTTTTGTAATATTATATTCTATATGCTATATTCCGTTTTTAATTTTTTATATTATATAACATTTTTAATTATTTTGTTATATTATACTTCGATTCCCACAATTTATGGATGGAGAGAAATATTATTTTACTTATCCATATAAATTGGAATTTCATAAAGATGTATATGGTATTTTATATATGCTGTCTTCTGAATTAATATCTTGATATTCAGACATATGTAACAACAATTGGTGATTTTTTTCTTCTTCTTCAATATTTTTTCCTATCATATTTTTCTGCAATATTCGATTATGTAACCAGGGACCAAAAGGTGTAGACTAATGCAGATAAAAATAATTCGATATTTTTTAATATGTCTTATATAACAATGACATAATATAAACCTATAGTTTTTAAATTTATATTAATATAATTAAATGAAAATTTTATTTACCTTATATAAAATTAATGAAATGAAGAGCATTCCAATCATTGTACCACTAGCGGCGGCTGCAGAACTATAATCTGTAGTATCTCCTTGTTCTCCTAAAACATGATCTAATTCTGCAGTTCCAGGATGTTCACCTGGCAATGGTGGCCCTTCCTGTTGTAACGATTCATGGGACGGCAATGGTTTTAACTCTTCAAGTTTACAATTATTTATTTTTATTAGCCCTTTAAGTTTTTCATATTTTCCTTTAAAAACGTTTAATGCTTCACAAAAATTACTACTAGTATCCCTAGGACATCTTTTTATAGCTTCTTCATATTCCTGAGCACATTCTTTAGAGTAACTCGCACATTGTGTATGATCAGAAGTATAATCCTGAATTAGACTTTGTATAGCATTATACTTATGATATAAATTATAAAATATTGTCATATTTTCTAAGTGTTCATCTTGGATATTTTGTATTTTCCCCTGCAATTTTCTATATATATCAAACGAGGGATCAGATGATGTTAACACTTTATAAAATTTCTGAACACTATCACTAGAGGAATCAATCTTTTTTAATTGATAATTTAACCAGAAATTTATATATATATGAGGCCCCTTAGACATGTAAGAAAAACCAGACAATTCATTAAATAACAAATCATATAAACATTTAAACTTTGCACAAATAGTTTCATACTGAGTTCTTTTCTCTGGAAATTCAGTTTCAGTGAAAACACACTTACTCGTATACTGATAATTTGCCCATAGATTTTCAATCCAAGTATCATTTCTTATATAATTATCCATTTCGTTACAGAAGTTATACTAAAAGTAATAATGAATATTAAATTAGCAAAAATATGGAAAAATGTATGTATAAAAATAAAATATATTTCCATTTTATAATATCAATTATATATTCAAAAAGAAAAAAAATATGGGATTTTTTTTTTTTATAAGGAAAACATACATTTTCATCATTATTTGTAGGTGCCATTTATATATCTACAACATAAAATATATAATAAAATAATATATTTTTCTGGGTAAATAATTACATTGGAAACATAATAAAGTGGTTTTTGTTAATATAATTTGCACATATATATTAATTTTAATGACCAGATAAATATTTAATGCAGCGGTTTATTATATATTTTTTCGAGAATTTTTACAAAAGTACTCATTACAATATATAATATTAATATTTTAATGTAATGAAATAATAAAGCGGAAAATAGAGATGTTATATGAAATATAATTAATATTATTATATAATTAAATATATATAATGGTAATTATTTTTATTTGAATACGTTATATATAATTAAGTTAAAATGATATAAAAAAATCATATTTTTCAAATGTGTACAAAAATTTTATTTTGTATTCTAGTACACGTTTAAGTATATATATATTTTTTCTTTTAAGTATATTTGGTTTTTCTGAACATAGTTATATTTTAGTAGTTCGAACTTTTTTTTCATTAACCATTATACCTTTTTGAAATTTTAAGGTTTATATAGTCATAATAATTGCATATATTTTCTATTAGAAAATTCTAAAACTATTATAACCTATTAGAATTACCTAAATATTACAATGAAATAAAATTTTATAATGTATGTAACTATATTGATAGGGATTATTATTTACTATATAATGATAGCAAAATTTTCAATTTATTATATATATATTCTTCTTAAAACATCATTTAACATAAGTAATTTTTATATTTTAACTATAAAATGACCAGATTAATTCTTTTCCTACCCATTTTAACCTTAAAATAACAGACGCTTCTTTTTTTACTATTTATTAGACAACTATTAACATATAACACGTATTGTATTAATCTTATTGTAATTATTTGAATTAAAATTTTTCAAAAGTATAGAATTCGACTGGAAAAATAAAAGATAAGTAAATTTTTTTATAATTAATTAATTCGTTTGTTAATAGAAAAGTTGCAAAGAATTTTCATTTTGTACAAAATAAAAATATAAACGTTTAATAATATAGACATTTTTACAATAATTATAAATTATATTAAAAGAGAAATATATGGTCATTTTTTTATTTTATATTATCAAAATGCTCAAAATTAATGACTTATACGATAATTTTATTCACAAATTTATATAATTCATTGATTTTTTTATCATTGTATTTTTTTATTAAAAATAATTATATAAAAATAATTCATTAGAAAAACATACCAAAAAAAGATGGCAAATTTGAACGTAATCATTTTAAATGAACTTATATTAAACAATTTTACAGCACTGAACATATGTGCAAAATGGGTAATATGGTTATCTATAAACATAACTCTTTATTTAATACACAATTAATTGTCTTTTAATGTTAAAGGATAATATAAAAATAATTTAAAAATACATAAAATGTTAATATATATATATAATAATTTGGCCATTTTTATTGTACTAATATTAAATATTTTATATGTCTTAATTTAGTACTTGTGTATATATATTTTTGAATTACATATAAAAATATGCAGTAAACGAAATTAAACAGACGTACTAAGTAATATTTAATATTTGATTGTTAGTAAATAATAATATGCAATTTATTTCTTATTTACTCAATTTATATATGTATATATACATAATTTGTGAAGTAATAATATATTATTTCATAAGTATTTTTGTTTCTTATGTACTATAAAAAATAATAGAATTACCTGAATAATTCAATTAATCAATTCTAGATATGTAATTCTCGCTAAATATATCCAAATCTGTATATACTCTAATTTTTATTTGTTGTTACCCATAACTACACTTATATTTGCTTCTTTGATAAATTACCGTTATAAATATTTTAGAATAATTCACCTATTCATTTTTCATTTATAAATCTAATAATGAAATAAGAAATATGTTCTCATTAATAGTACGTTAGGAAAATAAACTGGATTAAATTATAATTATGTTTTAGCAAGGATTTAAATAAAATTAAGTATTAATATGGAATTAATATTTAAAAATTTTTACAAATATGCTGTTATCATAACAAACTATAATATTCAAATATATATTCGGAAATGGTTTTGTTCACTTATTAAAGTACTCCGTTCACTGTTTTCATGGGAATTCTGTTTTTTTTTTTTTTTTTTTAATACTGTATTTTTAAATTAGATAAAATGTTTTTGCTGCATCATACTAATGAAAAACTAATATATCACTAGTAATTTTTCATTCTTTCTAAATTATAATGAAGTAAATATATTATCGTATAAATAAATAATGCAAGTTTTATGTTTTCATTTAACACATTCTTTTATGGATATACATTAATACACTTTATATTAATGATAAAAAATTGTTAACCATTATCAATAAGCAACCATAATAATTTTTCTCTGAAAAAATGAATTAAAATTAATACATTATTTTAGATTATGCTTAAAAAATATGATATGCTATATTTTTAATATTTTTAAATAGCATATAACGCTTTTTTATGTACATAATATTTTCCCTACCTCTTCTGCATATATGAACATATAATGTATAAGTATATTTATGTAATGAAAATTTTGGAAATTATATATTTGTATGACTGATTTCCGAGATCATAAATATAACATAATGTAAAATATAAATTCACGAGTAATTTTTATAACTATTTTATATATTAATATATAATTCAGTTTATTTAGTTTTAGGGAGAACATGAGCATTAAGTATTACAAAATTCATGAGTTATTTACTTTTATTATTTACCTTCCTAAACATTGTTCTTTGTAAAGAAATACATATTAAATTAGTAAATTTGTGCAGGATTATATTCTATGTTATATTGGGATGAATGCATGCTTACACGTTCTCTTTCTGAATCAAGTAATAGTAATTCTTCTGCATTTTCTTCTGATTTTTGGGAAATATTCCTAATCCATCTTATACGATGACGTAAGAATGTTCCCAATGCTGTAAACTAATATTACAAACATATAATTGAAAATTAATAAATATAATTTTATTAGTATGTTAATTTCAGATTATATAGAGACAGAAAATTTTTTGTAATACATAATCAATTTTAAAATGGATATTAAATTACTTTGTATAAAAAGTATAGGGTAAGTGGTATCCCTGAAATAGTGATACCCCCAATTACATTTCTTACATATGAATTGACTTCATCAGGATTTGCATCATCAGTAAATGTTCCTAAAGCATTATCCGTATTTTGCATTCCATTATCAGATGCACCAGTTATAAGTGTTCTGTCTTTTGAAAATTGATCAGATGAATGTGCTATATTATGCTGATGTGACACATTCCCATTCTTTTCACATGATAATGCTGACAACTCTTTTAAATCTACAATATCCTTTGTTTTAAGATGATCATTATATTCCATACATAGAGCATAAGGACTGGCAGTAGTACATGTACTTTTCCCTATTTTAACAAAATCCTTTAAACTCTCTTTTAAGTGCTCACAGAAATCACATTCATTTATTTCTTTTTTCAAATTATATTTATCATCTGTAGTATTGAAAAATAAAATATGATCGTATAATACTTTTATAATTTTTACATCATTCAATGTTTTGGCATGGAATTTGCAAGATACATAAAAGGAACTGAAAAATTGGTTCATGTGCATTTTCCAGGCTTTGTTAATTTCTTCAATATCTTTGTTTTCAATATTATCGCTTATTAATTTGTGATAAAACCAATACTTGTAATATACACATGAATCATATTTTAAAGGCTGTATATCATTTAAATAAATGTTATTATTGGAACGGCTTCTTCTTAAAATAGTGAAAATTTGTTGTAAATATGATTTAAAAGATTTACCTTCAGCTACGTCATCAAAGGTGTTACAAGGAACAATATTTTGATCATTATCATATTCACTACATACCTTATCTAGCTTTTTAAACATGTTCTCATACTGTGAATCATTCTGAAATGGTTTCTATAATAAAAAGGAAAAGTTAAATGTACATGTACAGAAATTATAATTTTATAAATAGACTATTTTACTTCTCTTGAGAATTAATATATAAAACTTAATTATATGACAAAATGTTTAAAATAAATATAAAAATATACTTCCTTTGCTAAATCTTCAAGTGTTAAGCCCATTTATGTATAATATTTTAAGTATACAATAAGAATACCTCGTACAATCGATTATATGTAATTAAAAACAAGAGTTCATATTCTATATCTATTTTAAATATTATTTTTAAGTAATATTAGAGTGAAAAAGTTTAAATATTTCTTCAGTATTTTTACTTTAATATTGTACTAACAATTATATTATAATATGAATATTGATATTCTTATAAAAGAAAAAGCTTATAATCATAAAATAATTAAATGATATGTTAACCTATAATATTTCACTTTAAGCTCATAATTCTATTTTATTCTATTTTCGTTTAATCGTGTAAAATATAACTATTTTAACTTTATGCATAATGGAATTCGTGGGATACAATTTTTATAAAAATACAAATCTAAATTCTTTTTGGATACATTGACACTTTCTCAAAATTCCTCATACTAAAAATGCCTTTAATAAAACTATGTTCTAATTATACAAATAAAAACAATTTTCTTTTAAATAATTATTTATTTATAAGTACCAAAAATAAATTCATTTTATTATTTCATTTAATTTCATCAAGATGTTATTTTAATCTGCAAGTAATTTAAAATGTTCTATAAAGCAATATTTTATTAATAAAAAAAAATAAATAAATCAATTTGTAAAATGAAATAAATACATGAGATATAAACAGCATTTATTGAATAAACTTGCGAAATATTTATAATTTATGTTAGCTGCATTAGCTTTTTCACAATATAAATATTATAAATACAGAAGAATTAACTTGTATAATCTCTATTTTAACACGTATATGAAGTAAAGGATAAAACATTTTTTTTTTTTTTTATATATATATCATCAATGTTCACGCATATTTTTTATTTTTATAATTGATTTTTAAGACATTAAATTTCAATCAACGCCCATTGAAATTAATAGAATATTAATACATAAAATCACAGCTTATTCTTTGAAATAAAAGTTTATTATTATAATAATTTTAAATTCTTAAATAGACTCCGACATCATTATCAAAATTTATCTAATTCTTCGTCATAATACATGTGTTAGGTATTTTCTTTTAGTCTTTTAAAAATATTTAAAAAAAAATTTTTATAATGTTATTTATTAAAGGTTCCATCTTTACGCTTACCATTCAGATATAAAGAGAAATTAGAATGTAATTTTAAAATAAAGGATATTAAAAAATTTCATAAATATCTACTCACATCGCAAAAAAAATGCATGGAATAAAAAAAATATTTAACGGTTTTAAAAAAGTACATTATTGGTGATAGAGTTATAACCATGTAATTCTTTTTTGATTAGACTTGTACTTATGGTACATTAATTAATAAGTTAATCTATTTAAATTTTTAAAAATTAATAGATATTATATGGGTATAAATGTGTAATTAAAAAAGATAATTCATTGTAACAATAACACGAATGAAATGAAAAAATTATATTATTTCTTTTGTTTTTCTTTATGATATTTTTCTTATTTTATTTTATTTTATTGAGTTTATAAATATACAATTTACGTGTAACGGAAAACTATAATTTTTTACGTTAATATTTATATTGATATACCTTATAAATATGTTACATATCTATCGTATTTTCGTATAATAATATGCATTATTTTGTTTTGTACATGTAAATTATATTAATTAATAATAATGTTTTTTATCTTCATTAGAAGTCAATACTATTACTACGTAAAATTTAGTTTGGAGAAAAGGTTAATGTTTTGTAAAAGTTATTTATTGTTCCAGAGAAGTTTTAAACTTTATGCTTATTGTCATAAAAATATATAATAATAGATATAAATATATATTCTATTACAATTTCTCCTTAATTTTATACAAGTTTTAATATGTAAAGAAAATATCGTTTTATCTTACTATCAAGTCTATCCCGTTATATGAAGAGAAAAGATGAAATATTAATAAATATATTATAATAAATGTAACTAAATAACAATATGTTGCAATAACATTTTACATAATGTACATTTTTTTTATCTTTTTATGTGTTATCTAAAATACAATTGCATGCAATTTTTATGAAAAAGGTTTCATATATTACAATACGTGTTAAGAATATATAAAGAACAGTTTTTACTTTTAGTATTTTTTATGAAAGTGTAGGAATATTTTACCTTTAAGAAAAAAATATATAATTACTTTTTATATATTTTAACAATATTTAATATATTCATTAAGGAATATGCAAATAGTTTATATAATACATATTTTAAAATAATCATTATATTAAGATAATTTATTTATGCACATATTGCATATTTAATTTGTATATTCTAAGATTATTAGAAATAATAAAATTATCCACTTACTTTTATCATTTTAAGATATATTTACAAATCCCACTGTCGGATTTTTATCATTATTTCAGAATGTTCTATAGTTTTATTAATCCAAATTTATAGTACATTAATAATTTTTTTCATTTTTTAAATATACAACATTTTACATTGGTTTTTATCATTTTTCTTTATATTCAATATCTAAAATTTTGTTTTCTTATATATAGAGCTTATGAATAAAAGAAAATTTAGTATACTTCATATATTATGTTATTCTAGTATAACACTTTGGCTCTTATTTAAAGGTATCTATGAATAATTATATAAAAATTTTATTTTTCTAATTTATCAAATACTTTATTATGCTGCTTTTCTATAATTTTATTTCCTCATTATGCATTTTAAAAATTTTGTAATATATCGTTCAACATATGCTATTTTATGTATATATATTTTTTTCAATTTTTGATATTTTTTATAGAATGATATTTAATTTATAATTCACAAGTTCCTAGATATCATTTATGCTATTTTTAAATTTATCGAGAATTTTTTAATCATAAGTATCTTCACGAATTTTGATAAGTTATATGCAGAGGAATGTTGCTTAAATCTTCATCCGAATTCTTAAAATTATCTTCTTGCATTTCATCTTCATAGTTTCCAAGAAGAGTATCTTTCAAAATTTGTTTCTTTTTTAATCTATTGAATGACCAGTTTCCATTTCGAATTCGCTAATAAAAGAAGTATAATTAAAAAATATAAAGATCATAAAGGTTTGGAATTTGATATGTTCTTATAAAAAGATGTTATGTACGCCAAAGAGCATTTTTGTATCTATACATAAATTCGTTCTTACACTGTACAAAAAAAGAAGAGTAAGAAATATTCCCCAAATGGAAAATACAATTAATAGGAAAAAACCGAAATCTGTAATACCAAATGGTTTATTGTTGTTAAACATAGAACATTCCAACAATTCCTGCTTACAAGCTTCATAATCTCTTTGATCAGTCATTGATTCTTTTTGACTTAATTCGATTTTTTCTGTACATTTTAATGTGCCTAACAGTTCATTCGGGTCATATTCTTTATCTCTATAGTAACTTGGACAGTACTTTCCATCTACACGTTTTGAACAACTATCAACAATTTCTTTATGTAAGTCAGAATTTTTAGTAAGGTAATTATAGAAAGCATAGCATTCACTATCATTCATATCTGATTTATTTTTAATGAAATCGTAATTTTCACCATAATCATCTATGGTTTTTATCTTTGCCAATTCGTTATTGTAAAATTTTTTTTTTAATTCTTTATCACATATATGCGCTTTTCTCTGATTCAAATTATCTGAATTAATTCTATTCAATACTGTGTTTAGTTTATCAATGTCATCAAAATTAGTTTTAAAAGAAGAAATACAATTTCCTTGAATATTTTTATATACCCAACTCTCCAAATCTTTACAATGTTTTTCTTTTAATTGTGGATTTTCTTTATTTTTGTTATACACAATTTCTACATTTTTTGCAAAATTGTAACAAAACATCCTATAATTATAATCATTTTCGAATATTTCTGGTTCATTGTGACAAAAATTACAATAATTACATTTACAAAATTCTTTGCTAAGCTTCTGATCAAATAAATATGAAGGTAAATAGAATTTACTTTTATCAGTCTAAAAAGAAAATCCAAATATATCAATTTAATATATTTATATAAAGAAATAAATGTTTACTTTACTCATAGAAAATATTCAAAAAAAATAAGTCATATATAAGTATATAAATATGAAAATATACCTCAGGGTTCATTTTTAAATATAAGAAATCTATTATATTATATTTAATTCATAAAATAATAAAATTTACCCCTATATAGATATATAAATGTGAAAAATTACTAAATATAAATTAACAATATATTTTGTGTTATATAAATTTATATTGCAAAAAGGAAATATGTGTTTTCTCAAATGAGATATAACTTCCTTATTATAATTATAAATATTAACAGAATAACAGTGTTAATATGAATTTTTTGTCATTACGTAAGGGCATAATTCTATGTTCACCTTGGCACGATATAAATATATATATATAAGGGGAAAAAGTCGTAAAATTGTTATATTATATATATTTTTCACAATATTCAGTGCAATTATTTTTGTAGTTTATACTAAGATTATCTTATATATGAATATATATATATATATATATATATATATTTTAACTTTTGAGTGTAGAATAAATATTTTTATTTGAATTCTTATAACTATCATTATATAACATTTATTAATAATTTTCTTTATTTGTTAATTATAGTATTTTAATACTTTAATGAATTAATTATATTATGATGTATCTTTTTGATATATTTTTGTATTGTTATTAAAATATATTCTTATTTTTCAAAATATCATTTGATTTTTTTTAAAATAAAAATGCAAACTTATTATAAAGATTGAATTATTTTCCTGAATGATTTATATTTATATATATGTGTAAATGTAACGATGATACATAAAAAAATTAAATTTATTTTAAAAAAAAGGGAAACTATAACAATATAAAATAAATAAAGCACTTTTTAATAAAAATATACGCTATATTTATTATATATTATATATTTTTTTGTATGGCTAATAATTTTTTTACATGTGGAAAAAAAAGTGAATCATGCAATAGGTAATATAGTAGGGATAAAAATAAATGCAGCTCATAATTTTTTTTATTATATGTATATACATATATTCGCATGTATTTTTATTTATATATCTTCCTTAATTAATTTTTGCATAATTATAATTTAAAAATACTCTTATTTTTATTACTTGTAAATATTTATACTTATATCCATGCAATTTCGCATATTCAAATAATTTTTTTACAATTGCACTTGCTTTTCATATATTTTTTGTCGATAAATTATCTAAAATATTTAATCAGAGTCTAATAGTAAATTCTTGACACAATAATCATCGTATTTTCTATTACATTTTTTCATCTGTACAAAATTTTTACGTAATCTCTTCTACGCATTTTTCATATATTTATATATAATTGTTTATAATTATTAAATATTTTTTCTTAAACATAAATATGGCTAATAAAAAATAATAATATAATTATATTTTGTAATTATGTGTAAAATTATGTATTTCTTTAAATAATGTGTAGGCAATATATATGGATGCCTCATGGATTTTCGACCCATATTTTAACATGTGTTATTAACAATTTTTAAGTATAACGTTTATATAAATGAAAAAAATAGAAATTAAATGTAAATTATTATATAGTTAATGTCATAATTTTTATTCGAAATGTTCCAAAATAACAAAAAATACATTTTCTTCTTGAGGATATCTGCATGCGTTTGCGTGCATAACAAAAGGATCAATATATTTTTTACGTTAATATTTTTAGAATAAAATCGAGTTTTTGCTTTCTTTTAAAGAAGTTATATATATATATATATATATATTATATTTATTAAATCCTTTTTTTATATTTTTATGTCGATTATAGCAATAGAGTAAAATTTACGATCGATTTGCTAATGTAAATATTATACATGTTTACAAGAAAAAAATAATAAATATATTATTATAAATATGTTCATAAATTCGAATAAACTACCTATAAATTTAAGGGAAACAAATTGTGTGCATTATTTAATAAAATTTACATGCACTTGGCATATACATTTTAAAATTGACATTCACTTTGAACAACAGGCATAATTTATAATTATAAAACAATTTCCTCTAGTAAAAACGTATACATGCAGATATGAAGAGCATTATTTCTCAAGTAATATAAGTATTTAAATCAAACAAAAACTGATTGTAACAGAATAAAAAAAATATAAAACAGATTAAAAATTTAATTAATTTAATTATATCTTATCATAATAAATATAAATAATATATATAATAGAAAAATTCCCCACTATAATAATTATATTTAAATTAAATTTTTTTTTTAATTTTATATTAAAAGTCATTAACACAGTATATGTGTACTAATAATATATATAATGATAAAATTATTGTAAATACGTATAACAAAATTAATAATTCATTTATAAATATATATAACTAAAAATTAAGTATTATATGTTCAATAAAAATTTATAGTAGAATCCTGATAATTATTTAAAAGGCATGTATAAATAATTCGTAAGATTTTAAAAATTCTTAAATATTATATTTCGATGTTATTTCCACTACATTTAATAGAAATTAAGTTATATACTGTTATGAAAATAGGATCCTACACATTTTTGTAATTTCCGTACCCAATATTCAGTTATTAAAAAATTTATATGTAACTCATGAAATGTGCTCATTTACATGTATAGAATACCCTCCATATGTATACTTTTATTTTATTCAGCACGTATTTTCATATTATTATTCTGCAGTTTTATAATTGTTTTTTTATTTTTAGCTAGATTTATCTAATGTTTTGTTTATATTTATTATTCTTTGAACTAAATAAATATTTATATATGAATGCATGTATACATTTTATAATACATAGTTTTATTTAAAATATTAATTATTTATAATTTGTTTACACAATTCATAATTTTCTTACAAATATTAGATTTTTTTTTTTATCATTTTACTATTTATGGCTATTAATATATGGCAAAAATATATTTATAAAAATAAAGTAATTACTTCAAAATGTTGTGTATACGCGATTAGTTTCCCGAAGAACTAACAATGCATTTGATTCTATTTATGCTATAATATGTTAATGTTTTGAATTTTTACATAATTCATTTTTTATTTTATTAATTCAATGCAATAAAACTAGTAATGCTAAGTATTACTTAAACTGTCACGTACAGATAGATTTGATATGTATATTTTATAGAACTTA
>FLRD01001356.1:0-10911 GCA_900088485.1 Plasmodium ovale wallikeri
CATATATCTTAATAACACGATATATAAAATATTTCTTAAAATATTGATATGTACAAGGGACACTTGATTAATCATAAAATATATATTATTAATTAATTGTTATATGTAAATTAATGTTATTTCAGTATTCTAATTATACTTGACATATTGGAATACTTATATTTTGTAAATAATTCATGTGACATTCACAGCTATTAATGCTCTATTAATTATATATACATTGATATTTATATATTTGCAATGGTATAAAAAGAGAAACACAATATATACAGATTTTTACTCAATTTATAAAGTATAAAAATAATAAATGATATTATTTTAACTCTCACGTGAAACTATTTAATTATCCAAAATATAGACATGTCTGTTTTTATAAGCGAAACTATATACTAATGAGGCATATAAAAAAGGACAGTAAATTTTATTGTACAAATAACTGAATAAAAGATTAATTCATAATATATTCTTAGTAATATTAAGTTGTCCTAATATAAATTTATGAGTACAATTATATAACATTTCTGTAAATGAATAGTTTTCATAGAAATATATTGTAATATTATATTTCCTTGTAATGTTGCAATTTATATATTTCTATTTTAATTTTTTAGTGAACAATAACTGTATCACATTTAATATACAATATTATTTTTCTAAAATAAGTGACAACTAAATAATGTTAATTACTGTAAAAAGTCATTTATATATTTTATTTAATAAAACAAAAATACAATTTATTAATATATTATATACTATTACTATTTGTATATATGTTTTATACACATAAATCCATTTTCCTGTTATTTAATTAATTTTCTTACAAAAATGAATGATCCTTTTTTTAATGGATGGCAACAAAAAGTATATTTTATATTTTTAATGAAATTATTATATATAGAACTATATATATATATATAATTATTCAATAAAAGAAGAGAATAAATTTTTATTAAAAATAAATCATACAAAAATGTTATATTTTATTTTTTTTTTTCATATTTTAGTATCCGCCTTTTATGAATTTACCTTTACGAGTGATTTATCATAAGTTTTCATTGTATTATAATCATAAAACTCTTCGTAGTACTTTATGTAATAATTACATAGATGGTAGTCATCCTGAACACAATATAATCATTCCTCTGTGCCATAAAGTAAATTTAATATTAGAAAATTTAAGAACATTAACTGTTCATGAATTAGATGTTAGCAAGCTCTGTGAACATCTAAGTTATTTCTTATATGATAAAATAAAAAACAGTACTAGTAACAGTAATGTTGAAGAACTTTATCAGATATTAAATCAAATTAAAAAAAGTTATGATTTAAATGATGATAAGTGCGAATTGAAAAATTATAACATGGACATTTTCGCATTTAAGAATAAGAAAAATTTATTTATGTATTCTGATATTTTAAATTGGATTAAAAACAAATCTGTGTTTAGCACTTTTTATTCATCTTATTATAACAAATTATTGGATGACTCTGTAAAGTCCTATACGGAAGCAGTAAATGATAATAACTGTAAATATTTTGAACATTATAAAGAAGAATTACAATGTCTTATAAATAATTTTAATGATACAAAGAAATTTTTAGAAGAAAATGCTATAACAATATCAGCAAAAGACGTAAAGAATATAGAACAATTTACATGTCAGTCAGAAGCAGATTCAGCATTGACACTGAAGGTATACACTGGTTCAGAGGATGGTAAAGAAGTGCAAGATATTAATGGGCCTCCTGATGTTGAAGCTCATTCTATGAGTACCCCTAATAATGGAAAAGGTATCACTGCAGGAATCGCTTCAAGTATGATCACTGGAATGTCTCTCATATTTTTCTTTCTTTATAAGGTTAGTACATATTAAATTATATAATCTACTAAGAATTAAACCATTTATTATAGTAAAGAATTCTTATTCAAAAATTACTATATTTTTATATCTGGAAAAAAAATATATACAATAATAAATCTTATTTTAACTTTAGTTTACTCATATTCCGTCGTGGTTGCATCATAAAATACGAAGGATCAAAAAAGAATCAGATCTAGAAGGTAAAAGTGATGAATTCATTTTACATACTTCTGAAAACGAGAGCATGAATTTACACAAAGATGAATACAATGTAAATTATAATTCTTCGATATATTCCTAAAATATACAATGTATGGAATGTTTTTGCGTACATACAAGTAATATTTTCAAAGAAATAATTAAACATGAATTTGATTATATAACCATAATACTAATATATATTCCTATATAAAATGCACATAATAAGTATTAAGTTTAAAAATGGACATTACAATACTTATAAAAAATGAATATATTACAAAGGAGCTACATTATTAGAACTATATTATTTATAAAGAAATATAATTAAGAACATAGAAACTGTGAAGCATATTACAACTCTTAAAAAGTATAAATATGAACGAAATATGTTGAATACTCTTAAATGCCAGTGAAATTAATATAATCTTAATATGATACGCTGTGATACAATAACAATATATATAGATTCATAGTTCTTTAGTAAGGCAATATCAAAAGAATAACGTTATGTATATTATTTAAGTAATTAATCCCTTGAATGTTATAATGAAAATTTTTATAAATATTATATACTAAGCTTAGTTTTCACTTGTAGGAAATTGCATATAATGAGAACAAATTATAGCAAAATGAAATTTCATAAAAAGTAAGAATGGTTTTTTGGAAAAGTAGTTAGGGGATTCTCATAATTATTCAAAATTATATGCATACAAATAATAATATTCATAATATCCATGTATGTATTGATAACTTATATAATATTATATTATTAATAACTTTAAACACACCATAAGATACTGAGAAAAGTTTATATATATATAATGTCCTTCAAAACTCACATGAAGCATACCCCCCGAACATGTATTTCTTCATATATATTAACCAATATATAGAGTAATCAGAATATGAAAAATTAAAATTTTCATAAAAAAAAATTTACAATATTTGTTAACAAAATGAATGAATATTATATATCTGGAATGAATACGGATGTAGCAATATGGATATAAAAATGAAGCACGAACGTATTTAATAAAAAAAGAAATATAAATACAAATATTTCCATTATATGCCTTATGTATTAAATATAGTATGTATATTTATGTAAATACTGATACTGTATAAAAAATAAATTATAAATAAAATAATTTTAATACCTAAAATAATAATGTAAATGCACGCTGTAAAACATGAATATATAAGTATTTACTTAGAAAAGGAATATATAAAATAGAGAGATATAACTTGAAAAACAACAGTATATGTAAATATATATAAATAGGGGGAAAAAATCATAAAAATTGTTATATGATTAAAATTTCCCAACAGGTGAATATTTTGCAATGATACATCCACACCAAAAGAATATTTAAAAATATTAAACATAAATGTTTTTTATAGAAGAACGGAATATCGGTATAAATTAAGAATCATATAAATTATTAAATGATATGTTTCATTTTAATGTATCCTTCACACATATTTTGTAATATTATTTTATTACTATTCATACTATAAAAGAAGTTGTATATATAGCATATTGATCATGTCTAATGTTCAACACTATTTTCGCATTATATATATGATGGAATTGCAGGAAATATATTAATTAAAAAAAAAAATTTAAAATGCGTGTTCTTACTACTTCTTTCTTTTAAATACATCACATAAAAAATAAGTATAGAAAACTCATGAATACATTTAAATATATGGCACATATCTCTGTGGTAAGCATTATTAAATAAAGTTATTAATTCTAATTTTAAAAATTAAAGTTTTTGATAAATACTGTAAGGATCACAGAAAAAAAAAAATAAAATTCAAAACAGTGTCAAAGAATGAATAAATATACATATAATTATTAACATATGTAATACAAAGAGATTCATACTATGATATGGTTGAAATATAGATAAAGAACATATGCATACGTAATTTTTGTGTATGAGTAAAGAACTGATAATAATCCAACTACTTATATTAATATAAATCATATTGAATAGTAATAAATTTTGTGAATATTTTGCCTAAATTACTATAAATGTTATATAAAGAAAAATATAACAAAAGGAGTTAAAAGAATGATAGACTTATAATAACATATTTATATAAGAGAAATATTATAAAATATATATACAAAATATATTCATTACTAATACCACTAACAACATGTTTATTTTCACATTATGAACTGAAATAATTTAAAATAAAGTTAAATGAATGGATGCATTCACAAATATACTTCAAAGTGTTAAAAAATTTATGTTAATTTAATTATTATTGATGTAATAGAAATTACAGTAAAATATTTCGGAAACAAATTAATGCAGAAAATTAAATCTATTTCAAATAATTAAGTTTATTAACTTCTGAAGTATAATGTGCATAAATTTTTACTTTTAATATATATGCACATTTATATGTAATTAAGAAATTATATTCATATTTTTACATTAATATGGATAAGTTTAAATCTTTTATATGTTCCTCATTAATTGTGATGTGTAAACAAATTTTTCTATTTGAATTAGAATTTCTTTAAAAATTAAAATTCTTATAATACTTCATTATATCCATTCTAAAGAAAACCCCTATATTAATTTTATATAATATATATTATATAACTATAATAATTATATCATTTTCTACAACTTTTTCTTTTTTTAGGTTTTTATTAATAATTTTTTAATTTGAAAATATTTCTTAATTAGTACAATAAAATTTTATTTTTCCCTTACATAATATTATATTTAGGCGTACTGTACAAAAACAAAATAAATTTAATATGTCATAATATATAAGATGACAATATTTTATATATATAAACTTTATTTATATCATTTTATTTTCAATATAAAATCATTCATATTATGTATTTTAGCATTAAATGTGAATGCATTGCAGAGGTATACGAATGTACATGACATGACATAACATATAAATAACACTTTTATTATTGTTGTACAGAATAAATAATTCAATGTTAATATTTAAAACATTATTTATTATGATATCTTAACTGTAAATATAATATACGTGAAATAATTATCGAAAACATATACTTATATTTGCTCTTGCATAAAAATAATTTTGGACTATACCTTTTATACTTAGGAAAAATGGATTAATATATGTAAATAGAAAAATATATTCTTTCTCTTCCTAAAATATATATTTTTTAATATATATATTGTTTTTATAGAAGAATCGGTTTATATAATAAAAGATCATTTTACTATGATATTCTATTTACATCTTTTTTTTCTATGCATGCATGTAATAATATTAAATATTATAGTTTTTCATAAATGAAATACTTTTGTTAATAGAAATATTATTAAACCCATATATATTTAAATAATTCATAATAAAAATTATAAATTGTATTTATTATAAAATGAATAATAAAAATAAAAGAACTAATGTAAAATTTTTTTTTTTTTTTTTTTTTTTTTAAAGAAAGGAGAATATCTGCATTTAAGAGCATTATGAATATAATTCTTTATAGAAGAAACTTATAAGACTCTATTATAAAAATGAATGTCTATAATATAACTAATATAAAATAGATATACATGTTTAATATAATATAAATTATATAATTATACACAATATAACGATATTTATTGTATCTTTCTACAATGAATATACTACATTAAAAGAAGTGCATGTTTGAATTAGCGAGAACGCGTATAATTGAAAAAGAAAAATAATAAGAATATAAACATAATAAAAAAACATTAAAAGTATTAAATAAAATTAAGAGGTAATATTTATACGAAATATAATAGTTAAAGTATAATTTATATATATTTATTACAATATATACGAGAAATTATAGTGAAAATCACAACCATTTTTACTCCAACCTTATATATAAAACTGTTCTCATCTGAATTAACATAAATAATAAATAGTAACTGTATATAATAAGATAGACTAGTATACTGCTATAGAAGAAATTTTGAAAACTATTATGGTGAATACATAAAAATATAATTATACTACAAATAAGAAAAATGTTATACATAAAAGAGAGAATAGATAAATATTCATTAAATGCAATAAGCATGCAGTAAGTCTGTTTCTTTAAATATTATTTCATTGATATAATAAAAAATCGTAAATAATTATAATTCTTATTTTAAAATATTATAGTACAATTCATAATGTATGCTTTCACAATATTTAATGAACAATGCATTTAAATAGAAGAATATTTTATTACACCAAAATAATATTTAAATAAAGCATTTCAAATTATATTATTTTTATTTTTTTTACACAATTAATTTATTTATTAAAATAATATTTTATATATTTCACTTAGTAGTAATAATAGTAAATAAATATATTACATCATAAATTTATTGTATAGAATAATATTTTTACCATAAATTCCATTTTTACAAAAACAAATTCTAACACATAATCTTTAAATTATAACTATTTTTCTGAAAAAGAATTTCTCTTTTTGGAAGCATGATAATAATGAACAATATATGCATTTATATATGTTCTTTTTCCAAACTTCAATATTTCCATTATTTTTGAAATTACACTATATATATTCATACTAGGCTTCTTTTCTTATATATATATACATAATTACAACAATATAATTTATTAAAAATTAGAAATGAATTATTATTATTTATACAGTTTTTTTATTTCATCATTAATATGCAATGATAGAAAAAAATATATATAATTTATGTATTATCGTTTTATATATATACAAAGTAATATGTATATAAATTTTCTTACATACCCAATTTATCTAGAAATTACTTATAAATAATTGAAAATGCCAAATACAGTAAGTGCTTGTTTTCTATATTATTTTTCACGTATAATCCATTGTTTTAATAAGCCTTTCTCCTGTTAAGGCGCTTACATGTGATTTCTTATGAAAATAAATTATGTATATATATGTGTATTAAATTTTTTGCCTATTTCTTAGGATAAGGATTTAAGTATGCTGCCTTCCTTTAGGGCGTATCATAATTTGAATAAGTCTACATCTAACCAACAGGAAGATAATTTTTGGAGTCCATTCCATAAGGTCCTAAAAGAGACAGCAGATATTTCTTCTATTTTTGATGAGCTTATGAAGGGTATTTATTATGCATCTTATATGAACAGTAACAATTCTTTGTACAAAGAACGTTGGAATTTTCTATATTTTTGGATGGGAGAAAAAGTGCTTGAAGTCCTTACAGATGCTTCACAGTTTTCACTGACCATGTATAAACTTAATAGTGTAAAAGACCACTTTGAAAAAAAAGGTTATGATTTTGAAATTGATAACGTGAAATCAGAAAACTTTAAAGAGCTGAAGAATGTATACGACTATCTTCAAAATGTTGAAAATATTAAAGGATATATTAACCTAAATACTAGTTGTACTGAAAAGTATAAAAAATATATTCAAGATGCTATCAGTTCTTATAGAAAATTAGAAGCTAAATGTCCAGATAAAAATACTGACGACTTCTGCTCCATATTTCATGATTTTATAATTAAATATAAAAAGGAAAATTTCCTATCATTAGCATGCAATGGTTTAAAACCTCCACAAGAATATGTAGAAAGAGATATAGAAATAGATGTTTATTTTGAAACAGAATCATCATCATATGGAAGACAAATGAATACAAGATATTCAGGGAATTCTCACATTCGTTCAAATATCATGACATTTGTTTATCCACTAATGGCAACTTTCATAATTTCCTTCATTTTATATAAAGTAAAAATGAATTCCATAGAAAATAAAAAATATGAATTATTACTATTTTTTCTTATTATATAAATACTAACAATTACGAAAGTATGCATAAATTATTTTATGTTTTCCTCTCTCTGGTAGTTTACTTCACTTGGATCATTGTTACGTACTCATCTGAAAAGGGGAAAAGAAAAATTAAAAAATAAATATGAAGAAGCGTACATAGGTTATTCAGACACTTCTGAAGTAGATAATATCTATTCGGATGACATAGATCAGCATATATCTTATCATTCCATATAGAAATTATAATTTTAATACATTTTTATGTAGTACTATCTTAGAATAAATAAAATAAAGAAAACTAATTTTTATTGATATACTAATTAGATTAAAAAGGAATAACCGTTTTTTTGCTGATTCGAAGAAAATAAAAATTATAATACATGATATAAGGAGTATCTAACGTTTATGTTTAAATATTATAAAATAATTATATAATGTAGAATGTATTATAACACTATATTTACTACTCATATTTATGTTACATGTAATGTTTCATTTGTATAAAGTACAAAAGAAACATATGAAATTAGAAAAGTACAATTCAATAAGGAAGCACAATTTATAATAAACATATATATTGATAAAAATGAAATACAGAATTTCTTATATTATAGCTATATTTATGTTACGTAAAAATAATGTAATAAGTTGAATAATATTAAATTGCATGCACTTAACAATTTAATTATATATTAAATAAAGGGGATATATATAAAGTGAAAGAATATGTAATATATGTATATACTAAATGTTAATAGAAAATATTATGGAATATTATAATATTTAAGTAAATAATACATAAGTTATCCAAGGTTCATCATTTGTATCATAAGGCAATCACGGAAATGCAGAAAAAAGTAATTAATATAAGGTAATTTTATGGGTTATATATAGTACCCATTATATATTAATGGATTAATATTAAAAATATAAAAATAAAATTTCAAATAAATCATTAACTGATATATAACAATATACACTGTATCTAATATGAATAAAGATAATAATTTTTAACAATAATATTGCAGCCTTTATGACGTCATTGTAAGTTATGATAAGAATTATTTAAATTCAAATAAAAATATATTATAATAAAATTAGTTTTTTATTATATATTATGATTCACCCTTTTTTATATATGGAATAATAAATAAAAAAAAGGAATTAAAAATGTATTCTATATAATTTTTTTTTAAATTATTTATACTAATGTTCAATTATTTTTAATTATTTTATAGAATTCACTTCTGAAGCATGTAACATTTTATGTTTTTTAATTTAAGAATTCTATGGATTTATAGGATACTCTCAAAGTAAATTTTACTCTTTTATTTTTGTATTTATGTTGCAAAACAACAAATTTCTAAGTTTATACTTTCATTTTTACAGTAGAAAAATAAAAAATGTAAAGAAATTTCCTATATTGTTACAATTTACAATGTACTTCTATATATTTATATATTAAAGAAATAGATATAATATATTTTCTTTATATATGTGCATATATGTTATATCATATTCTTAATGTAGCAATTCATATTGATCGCAATGTTTTATATTTTTAGGCAATTTTTTTACTGGTAATGTATGAACCTTAAAATATTTAGAAATACATTATATAATATTATAGCAATTTCCCTGAGTACATTAATATTTCATGCAATTATAAAATAATTTTTAATTATGTTAATTAACCGTAATAGATGAACATAGAACAACCAAGAGTTTTTTTGTTAATTTAATTAATAATTTAAATGCAATTACTATTTAACTTTCATATTTAATAACAATTAACGTTTATATGTAATTTGAATTTATGATTAAGAATATAAGTAAAAATGCATTCAAATTAATGATGGTAATTGGGAAGAAGTTATACTTCTCCGTGATATTAGATATATATACAATTTTAAAAAGAAATGTGAACACATTTTATAAAAAAAAAATTAATGCCATATTTTAATATAATATATATATATAAATATAATATTTTATTTATAAATATGATTTTTTTAATTTTTTTTAATATTTATCATAACTCTACTTTTTCTCGCATTCAGTTTTTGCTTATTCTCAATAGAAATTAATATATAGTTTATTTATATAATAATTATATTATTACGTTTTCGTAGTGTTACATTTGTAAAAGGTAAATAAAAGGGATGCACATATAATACAAAAGAGTTTTGTTATATATAGTAATTATTAAACATATATTACTTAATTAAGGATAAATACTCCATGCGGAATTAAAATATTTTATTTTATTTAATGTAAAATATGTGAAAAAATTAACTAAATTATATAAACCTTCTAAAATGAACTATACTTTGATAATAATTTATGTAATAAGAATAAAGTCTTAAAAATTTTAAAATATAATAAATTAAAAATTCAGTTCCATTTTTGTAGGAAATCCAAGTAACACAAAATATAAACTAAATAATTCATTACTTTGCATGCAAAACATGCAGTATATCCTTTTCAAGAAAGATACAAATAAATTAAGAATCAATTCCCCAAGTATTATTTATACCAAAAAGATATATACTATGAAAAAAAAGATAAAAAAATATGCGATTGTGCGTTTTATATTTATATAATGAGACAAAAAATTAAGAAGTAATAATTAAGGGTAAGGAAAATTTTAATATTGCGCAAACAAATAATTAAAGATATATATGAAGATTTAATATATGTTATAATTACTGTAATTGCACGATAAGGAATACATGAATTATAATTTCTTAAAAATAATATAATTAACTTAATACTTTATATAAATATTATTATAACAAAAAGAAAAAAAAAAATTAAAATATTACAAAAGTGTGTTCAAATTTTTTGAATATGTAAGTATAAATAGTTTCTACATATACTGCTAAATACATGGAATGAAATTGTATATATTTTTCGTTTAAAAATGGATGAAAAAAGAAATATTCTTTTGTATAATACAGTATAAAATTTTTTACAAATTCTGCTTATCATTTATATTAATAATAATGACATATTCAGAATGTTTTATAAAAAATTATTAGAAAATATTAA
>FLRD01001364.1:0-35396 GCA_900088485.1 Plasmodium ovale wallikeri
TTATATTTTATTTTCTAGTGTTACTCCTCTTAGTCCCACGGTAGGTGGTGATGGAGCATTTCTCCTATATCCCGTACCTCCAATAACTGAAAAGCTTTCCTTACTTGTCGTACTTCCCGTTGTTTTATTTTCTGCTTTGTCCGTTTTAGTTTCTAACGCCATTTTATTTTCTGACGTTATTCTTCTTAGCCCTACATTTGTTGGCAATGGTGCTTTGTACACATTTTCCGATGCCTTGTTTTCCGTTTTGTCCGTTTTAGTTTCTAACGGCATTTTATTTTCTGACGTTATTCTTCTTAGCCCTATATTTGTTGGCAATGGTGATTTGTACAAATTTTCCGATGCCTTGTTTTCTGTTTGGTCAACTTTAGTTTCATTCATTATTTTATTTTCTAGTGTTACTCCTCTTAGTCCCACGGTAGGTGGTGATGGAGCATTTCTCCTATATCCCGTACCTCCAATAACTGAAAAGCTTTCCTTACTTGTCGTACTTCCCGTTGTTTTATTTTCTGCTTTGTCTGTGTATGAAACAAATAAATGCCAGCCTTAATATTATATGCACTAAAAAAAATTATTCTATTAATTATTTTCAACTAATAGAATTTACATAGGTTGATATGATATATAGTTTCCTCCCCCCTCAAAAAACATATTTCCTGATTCTGGTATACTTCCTAAAAAACCTTCCATTTCTCCATCTATATTACCCATATTATTTGGGTTGTTTCCACCGAGATTGCGAATCCAGGAACCTATGGGTGTATACTAGTGTATAAAAGAATAAAATAGAGCAAATGCAACATATTTATATATTATTATAGACAATAATGTATATAAATTAAATATAGGTTCATAATATATTGATATATTTTTATAAAATATATACTTACTCTATATAAAGCAGTAGCAGTTAACAAAACTGGAGCTACACCAAGAACTGAATGACCAACTTTTGTTCCAATTTCAGAATTTTCTTGTGTCAATCCTGCACCAGGAATATTTGATCCAGGTTGTATTCCTTTACCGTGATGTTGTTGTGAAGTAAGAGCTCTATGAGATGCTTCTGCAGCAGCAGTTTTTTGGGCTTCAATTTTTTCATGACATGGTAAACTGGATAACACCTTATTAGGATTATAATTTGGGAATCTATTATATAATTCAGGGCAATTATTTTCATTAGATAAACACTCATTTTCAAAATGATTATATAATGATTTTTTCCCTTCAATTATCTTATAATATTCTTCGCATTTTGCAGGAATATTTTTAGCTGTCCCAAAAAGTGTATCAAAATCAACATAATAATCATACAATTCCTTTCTTTGTTTCCAGTCATGGTAATCAAGAATTTCTTTAAAAAGAGGTTTACATTTTTTATAGAAAGCTGTTTTCGATGAATCATCAATTAGGTAACTCCATTTTAACTGGAGAGTACCAAAAGCTTTCTTTGTATCATCAGTATTATGATTAAAATATTTATCTAATGTATCATATACCCAATAATTCAAAAGTATACATTCGTCATATACAGATTTATTTTCCACCCATTGTTCAGAGTGTTCTAAATATTTCAAAATTTTTTTACAAATATGTTTCATATAACCAATTTTCTGTGGCAAAAAAATTATACTATCACAGTGTTCTTTATATTTATTTAATTGTGAAACATCAGTTTCACGTTTCTGGTAAAATATTTCTGAGAACAATTCCTTTGGAGTTTTTCCAAATAAATGCTACATAAAAAATAAATAATGTATATGAAAAGATATTTTTCTTGTAAAAATATTTTTATTATAATTTATGTAAAATAATATGTTGTAATAAAATGGAACGTTCTATAATTCACCAAAACAAATGAATACGAAAATTACTCCAAATTCGTTTTGAGAATCTCCACTTGCCATGATATAGAATAAGAGAAATTACAAAAAATTTCGCTATGTATATTTTTGTATATTTTATGATTCAGAATTTGAAACTTAGGAATTTTTTTAAATAATAGATAGTTCTACGAACTTTAGAATTTATAAATAAGGTTTCTTGCAAATTATTACAAAAAGAGGAGCAATATATGTTTTATATGTACATGTTCTTGTTAAGATGAGATTTTTTGGTGATATATTTTGTAGGTTAAATAAAATGAATTTATTAAATAAATGTATAAAATGATTTATAGAAAGGATGAAATGTTATTTTCATCCAAATGAATTATTCTTTGAATGCCTATAAAAATAATTTATAATGTATTTAATTAATTATATATACTTCTGTATTAAAATTTTTAAATGTAAACTATACAGAAAATTATGAATTAGCTATTTCATTATTAAAAAGTAGCATATCATTGGATTTATATTTCTCCTATGCTTACAGTATTAATGAGTATAAGAAATAACAAAAATAATGTATTTTCTTGGATATAATATAGAGAATATTCTTTTTAAATTAAGCACACGTGACTAAGGAATAAAATGTTAGAATGAAATATATTTATTAAAGATTTAGAATTGATTACAATGTACATACATATATATTTAATTCATTTCTTTTTTACATTCAATAAATATCATCATTAAATGAATAAATTAGTAGGAGATAAAAATGTATACATGAAATATGATAAGAAAAATATATTTTAATGCATAATGCATCATAAAAAAAACATAGGTATATTACAAATCCCATATATTATAAAAAACTGTGATAACATTTTTAGAAAATACGTATATTGTAGTACTAAAATAAATACATTTTGAAATTAATTGAAAATATAAAGTAAGTATAGCAAAATATTTTTATCATTAATATATAATGATCTTGCATAAGCCAATATTATTAGTTTTAAATAAAATCATGAAAATTGTTTATTTAGATTATTTTCGAATATTATACAAATAATATATATTAACTATAAAATGTATTATTAAGGTAATATATACTTAGAAATATAAATAGAAAATAATGATGTTTCTATTTATATAGATTTTTAAATAAGATATATCTATTTCTAATACATAAATTAGTTAATGTACTTATGACATAAAGACATTTTTTTATAATTTTTCTATATGATCATAAGATAAAAGATGAATATTATTTTCTTATTCAATTCATATTAAGGTTATACTGATTAATTTCAAAAAAAGCAAAAAAATATATATATTAATAGTCAGTGTTAATAAATAGACGCATAATCTGTATAAATATATTTATTACATTAATTGAGTTAAAATGATTTTCATATGTAATTAATTAGGATACTTTATTCTTATTCATAAATTTTATATAATATAATTATATGAAATATTTTATAATATGTAAATATAATATTATATAAGCTATTTATAAAATTAAATTATTTTTAACGTTAAAAAATGATAAACGATAACAAAAATAATAATATATAAATTAAATTAAACTAGTGAAATATGTATATAAAAAAAAAAATTTATATACTATATACTTTGAGAAAATTGATAAACAATATTTTTATGTAATATAGTAATAAACATATTACGATTCTTTTTAAATGTTATTATTGTGAATTGTAGTTACTAAATATATTTTTAATGAAGAATTAACATTTTCATTATACTCATATATTTAAATTAATAAAGTAATACTATCAATACCTTATCTGGATATCATATATTAAATATGAAACATTTATTCGAAATAAATTAGTATTGCACAAAATTTTGCTTTTTTATTTTCTCTATCAGTGGAAATAGGATTGACATTTAGTAGCAAATATAATTATATTTTATTCTTTTTTTATTTTACATTTCTTGTATATCATATATTTATATATACTTTCTTCTATGGATTTATGTCTTACAATTATAATTTGTTTTTTCAAATTCATTAAGCTAAACATATTTTTTTCATATAATAAGATATAAAGAATAAGAATATACATTTATATTAAGAATTTTTTTAATTATTTTTCATATATAATAAGATATTACTTTTTTATATTATATTTACACCGATACACATATATTATGAATGATGAATTTTAATGTTTGCTTGCATATATAAAGTGTACAGTAATTGTTCTTTTCTTATTGTTATTAATTTTGAAATAAATACTACTTTAATTTATTTATTATTAATATTTGTAACTTAATATGAAAATTTTTTTTAAAATTTAAGGAGATTAAAACCAAAAATGTTATTATAATTTTTAGTATAAATCATTCATTAAAATTTTTGGTATCATATATTTAAATTAATTATAGGAACTTAAGAAGTATTATTATTATAGCACTGTGTGCAATAATAAGGTACGAAAGAGTATATATATATATTATAATTATTGTGTAGAAATTAATTTTAATAAATTTAAAAAAAAAATTGATAAAAAAATAAATAATAAACAATATAAATACGAAAAAATTGATCATTATACTAATTACGTAAAAAATTATATATATCAAACATCATAATAGGGGTAATTTTTTTTATTTATTAATACTTATACATGTATTTTTATATTACACATTGTATTTGCAAAACCATATTTGTGTCGTGCAATAGTCGAATGAATTGTTTGCTCAGTGTAATATTAGCATAATAAGAATATATATATATATAATAAGGCTAAGAATGTAATTTATTATGAGGAATTAAAAAAAACTCACAATTTATTTATAACGGATCAGAGAAAAAAGTAGTCCTTTGTGCATTCCATTAGGTATCAGGTGTAGAATCTGATAAATAGAAATTTATAATAAAATTAGAGTATATTTTATTTTACGAAACTTATATTAAAATTATTTTTATTTTATTTTTTTAATGATAAGGAAAAAAGTAATACATATAATACATAGGAAATGTATCATTATATGAAATTTTCAATTAAGATCACCTACATGGAGACAACAGTTTTATTTTTACAAAAATACCATGGAATCCCTATTATATTGTTTTTATAATGGTCTAAGACAATAGAAAAATGGTGAATGTTAACATAATTAATTTGTTCACTGCTAATTTTCTATAAATAACTCTTAAAAAGTATCATAATCAGAAAGATCATGATTTTTTTTATATAATGGTCTATATTTTGTTCGTATTACAGTATAAACTTTCCGTTTATGTTGATGAGATAATTATGAGTTCAGTTCCATTTTAAACAGTATTATAAATAGTTATTAAACAGATCTTATATATCACTGTAAATATCCTGAATTTTCCTATGTATTTCATTATTATTCATGTATTCTATTTTTATGTATTTTTCGCTGTATATTTCCATAATATAGTACGTTATCATTTAAAACATTATAGTTTATCAAAAGAAACATTGATTAATTTTTAATATTTTACCTTCAATTTTCAATCTATAATAATACAAAGTATATTTTTCCTACATTTTACATTTTTCTGTCTATTCTTAATAATGTATGTAGTAAAGGTATGCATATATTTTTTAGTTTCACTTTTTTTTTATTACATGTTTTATTTTTATTTTTATTTTTGTAAATTCGTAATTTAAAATATATTATGCTTTAATTTTTAGTTTTTTTATTTGTTAATATGATTTCTTTTATATATTTATTATTACTTTTTTTAATATTTTGTATCGTTTCACCAAGGGATTTTTAATCTACCTTATATATAATTTTGAAATTTACGATGAACTATATGCTATATTATAATCTCGATTATTATTATTTTCTCCCATTTCATAAGGATGTAATAATTGATGGGTTTCTTGATTTATATTATCATAGATATTTCCCTTTTTGCTTACTAGATGACGTATCCATGGACCAAATGCTGTAAACTAATATTATAATTAAGAAAAAGGAACTTTTTCTACATGCTACATTATATATGATTTTATCATTTTATGAAAATAACATATAAAAATGTAAGATAATATTTGTATCACTAAATAACAATTATTATTAACCTTATATAAAAGTGGTAGAATAAATGACGCTACACATATTAAAGAAAATGGTATTACGATCGTTCTTATTGCATCAAAATTTTCCACCGGTGGTAAAATATATTCTTCGCCTTCGCATTCCAGTACCCTTCGAATAAAGAAATTATATTGTTCTCTGAATATTTTTAATTTCTTACAAAAATCATAATCATATGATTCTCGACATTCGTGTATGTAACTATCAAATAATTCAAAACAACTGCTAGTGCATTTCTTTTCTGAACTTTGCGTTGTCTGTTCACTTTCAAATTTATTAAATTCTTTATATAGATGAATAATTTTGGGAATTTTTTCACATGTATGTTTGTTAAGTTCATTTAGATATTTATCAAATATATTGAAACCATCATTTTCTGAGTTAAATATTTCATTTAATTCCTTGTATATATTTAATGTATTTTCAATGGATACTTTTCTATCTAACGCTTCAACATGTAACCAATAGTACAAATATTTACATCCATCTTCTTGGTAAAAAGTATGATTTTTTTCTTTTAAATGACTTAAAAATCTTACGACTATTTCGCAAGTATTAGAAGCACCATATTTAGAATTACTTATATGTTGATTCAGATGACGATTGCATCCAGACATTAAAACAGAATCACTAGGATTTATGTAAGAATCTAATTGTTTTTTGTACTCTTTATATGAGTTGGCAACATTATACTAAAAAATAAAAGAAAAAAGATAATATACATATATACAAAATAATATTTATATGAAAATATCTATCATTTCATTTCCAAAAAATTAGAATTTTGGAAAAAGTATTATGCATAATTACAATTATAGTAAATGTAATTATACATTTGTGTTTACCTCAGATGACATATTTTGAGATACATAAATTAAAAAAAATAATTAAGAAGTTTATTTGGTACATATATTTTTGTGTGCAATATATTATGATATAGCCTCTTCATTAATCACAAATTATAATTATAATTATAATATTTATATAGTTTAAAAAAATATTACATAGTGCTAAATCTTCGTTAGCACTTCGATATATAACATAGGAGCATTATTTCTATAATACAAAATAATACATTTTAATTATAATAAGTACAACCTTATATGTAGTAATATAATAAGTGAAATAGAAATAATAATTTCATGTATTAATATATTATTTTTTATATTATCCATTAATTTAATTATAATATAACACTATTATTATATTATATAATAGAATGAATTGTAATACATTCACAAATGCAAATATCTATTTATAAAAAAAAATATATATATTTTTTTTTAATTTTGTATATAGACGAATATAGTTCTATACATATGTATTTTTAATCGTGTATGACGGGGTATTTTATACAACAATAAGAAATAACTTATAACATATTATTCTATTTCATTTTTATTGAAGAATATGATGAGATATATATCTCTGGGCATTACATAAATTGTTTATATATTACAAAAAATAAAAAAAATAAAAAAAAAAGATACATTATTAAAATATGAATATTATGTTTGTAGATAGTGTATTATATTCTGATTAAAAATAATATTACTTCAAATTTTTTGTTTTTATAATGACTGGCCGAATGAAATTCATCTTACAATTATAAAATATGTTATTAATATCCCCTTCTTAATTTTGTACAAAAGAATGCTCTTGATTGAATATATACCTTTTATTTTCAATATTATTAAATATATAAAAAAATGAGAATTCATATTTTTTAATTATTTCTAGATAAAAATTAATGATGAGTAAAAACGAAAAACTATTTATTTTAAAATATTTTAAAATAGAATTATGAAGTACCTTCATAATTTCTGCTTAAAGAATATATAAATTCAAATTCAAATAAAAAATATTTATATATTGCGCATTACATTTATTTATTTATGAAAAGTAATTTATAATGTTAAAAATAATTGTGCCATGCTGTAAAATAATTATTAAATGCTAGGTTATTATTTCTTTTAATTTATAAATGTATTATGGCTGTTTAATTTTTTTTCCATTGTACATTTAATAATATTTTAAAATGTATTAAAACTTAATAATAAAAAATGAAGAAAGAGTTTACAACTTACGTATATTTTGTAAAACTTCCTTCTTAGTAAGGCATGATAATGAGTTACTGAACAAATAATTAATAAAAATAAAGAGATCTTTACACTTAACTGAAATTAATTTTTATTTATACTTAAAAAATTATATATAGAAAATGGTAATAAATATGTACGTAAACACAAAATTATTATTATTATTATTATTATTATTATTATTATTATTATTATTATTATTATTATTATTATTATTATTATTATTATTATTATTATTATTATTATTATTATTATTATTATTATTATTATTATTATTATTATTATTATTATTATTATTATTCATATAAATGTAGAATTTTATTTGTTTCTTAAATTATGAATATGTATAATATATGTTTATAATGTTTTTATTTTATTTTATGTTTCAATATTATTATTTTTTTATTTTCGTAATATATGAAATAACAAGTATTCCTTATGTAAAAATATGTGAAGAAGATACATAGCTATAAAATGAATTATTTTTATAGGTGTTTCACTGGGATATATTTTTTATTTCAATTTATACTATTTCTTATTTGGAGTATGTCTGTAATATATATAGAAATATAAAATTAAACGTGTTTATTAGTTATAATTATAACGCATATTAGTTGTTAACATACTTGTTCTATATATTCTTATTATAAAAATGCATGTTTTTCTAAATTTCATTTATTGCTAATAATGCCTTTATATTTTTTAGATTTTTAAAGACAAATTATGCAATATTTTAATATTACATTAAGTACAATTTATATATGATTTTTATATTAGAACTAGTTTTTTAGTACCTTTTAATTTGCTAAGCATATAGTTTTGTTCTGGTAACATTGTAATTACACAGAATAGTATGAATAAGTTTTCATTTTAGTAATATATTTTTATCTAATTTTACATTATTATACAATTAAATTTCTTCTTTTTATATTTTATGATATGCTTATCTTTATAATTATTATGAAATTTTTAACATGAATAACTTTATATTTTTTTGATATTGGAAAAATGCTATGTTAAGTGTATTACAAATGATAAAAAGTAAATAATTTTTATGATACACACAATTTATGTCCTGATTTCATAAAATATAAAGTAATAACTGCGTAATATGGCAAAATTACGTAATATGTTATGAAATATGGTTTTTTTACTAATGATAATAGGCTCCCAATTTTAATTTTTTCCATAAATCCAATTTAGGAAAATACTTTGAAATTTTTATTTTTTTTGTCAAATATTACGTAATTCATGATTATCTATATTCAAAAATATTCGTAAATAATGAATATGTTTATATTACAGAATTTTGCGTATGTATAATTGTTCATTCTTAACATAGTAATAAAATTATTTATGAATAAAGAGCATGCTTTATTTGGAATAACTTAAGTTCTTAAAAAAAAAGGAATAGGAAGCGAAATAAATATTCGTTTCTATGGTATTTTGCAAATATACAAATATAGCACCTTTTGAGTTCTAAGAATGAGCAAATGTATTCATGATATTTTATGAACATAAATTATTAAATATATATATATTTATTTTACGTATATTTAAAATTTCCCCTAATTCTAGACAAGAACAAATTATAATATGGAATGGCATTTATCTTAATAATAAATCATATAATATGTTATTTTTATAATGGATCTATTAAATGAAAGACACAACATAGTAATGATAACCTTATTAGCTAAGAGTAAGCAAAGTATACTCTAAGGTATAAACATTTTATAATTATTATTGTGAAACCGTAATAAGAAAAATAATAGCATGCAAATGTAAACATATATTTTTTGATTACATTTTGTTTCATTTTGTTATTGAATACAACTTTTTGTGTTTCTCTAAGTATGATTGAGAAAACGATTTCAATTAACAATAATAATAGTATAAAAAACGATATACTGCATGTATATGTTTCATTTATTGAAGAAAATTTTTAATTGTGAATTATTATTCGAAAATTATATTTTTTAAATGCAGCAATTTCTTCCTGTTTCATGATACTGTAATAGGATAATTCGTTTTTTCATATAAATTTTTTAAATCTACTTAATGAAGCATGATAACTACTATGAATTCTATGATAATACCCTCCATGATGCCAAAGGAAAACTGCGCTATATACTTAATTCGTATTACATAATTCGTATTACATAATTCGTAATGTCTTTTATGCAGTATATTTATTTTATGAAAAAATAATTCACTAATATGATGTATTTTACATTTTAAATTATCCCCTTCTTCAACCTTTTACTAAAATTTGTTCAATTGCTAAAAATGACTTAGTGAATCCTGAAATAAAGCTTTTCACCGAATTATAATTCAACAAGTAATCCTTATATTCCTGTTGATTGCTTTTAATTCTTGTATTGTTACATGGATATAAGAAATTTCACTTCTTAAAAAATATTGGAAATATTTTATAGACATTTGTTGCATCAGGATTCAGGTCAATATAAACATTACATTATCCATAAAAGTAGCTTAAATAACGTTTTGTTTTGAGTATATTTACCCTTTTTATTATATAATTCCATATATTATGAAACATTTTATCTATAGTGTGCAAAATTAAATATTTGAACATTACATCTTATAATCAAAAAGAAGTCATATATTTTGAATAAAATTAGAAAATTCAATTAAGAGTTTGTAAAATTTTATTTTAAGTTTTTCACTAAAATATTCTTATAATTATTATTGTATTATACCTATATGTATTAAATTACTAATATTATATAATATCATTAGTAAACACATGAATATCTAAGGATGGTAAATAATAGAATACATGAAAAATACCTATTGCATAATAATTTATACTGATTTTAAAGCAAAAACAAATAAAAATAAAAAAAATCAATTATATAGAGATTATTATTTCGATACAAATGTAACAAGATCGATCAATGATTTTTTTCTCTGGAATTAATGACAAACTTTAATATAAAATTAATTTATTATTCCTAATACATGGAACAATATATTTTATATTCTTTAGAATAAATAGCATAATTGGTTATTAAATTATATTTTTAAAGAGAGTATATTAATAAAATAAATAAAATTTCTTATTATAAAATGGAATAAATATAAAAATTATTTTCATTATAAAACCTGAATTTATTATATATGTAATTTATAAATAGAGATATATACTTAATAGAAAAATGTCCTTATACATAAATTATAATTATAATGAGAAAACATGAAAAATATAAAAACTAAATTACTTCTTCAATGCACTAATGAATTTTGGGTAATATATATTTAATATAAGTTGAAAAATGTTAATTATATAGTATTTTTCAGAAGCACTATATATATAAAATAAATGTGTATATATTTTGTGAATTTTATAGAAAAAATATACCTTAAAGAAAAACCTATATATATAAATAATAATAATATTTTATAATTTATAATTACATGGAATGTATACGAAATAATGCCAAGGAGAATGTGCGGTAAATATATATTTAATACCAAAATACTTTATTATCATATATTATAATTTGAACAATATATAATATTACTATAATGAATGTTGACATTTTATACATACATGTATGTATATTGTATTCCTTATTCTTTTATTTTTACAATTTATTAATATTTTATGCTACACTTGTGACAGTTGTGTTGTGGTATGTTTTTATTTTTTAAGGCTTTTAAAATTACACAGCTTTAAATATATTTTCTAAAAAATTACATTTCGAATAATTAGATGTTCTAAATTTATTTATTGTTATAAATACAATAAAATTGAATTATATACATACATGTTAACTAATAGTTGTGATAGAAAAAAAAGTAAATATATATATTTTTTTATGGATATAATGGAGACATAAAAAGATGATCATGTACATTTATTATATGTAAAAAATTTTATTGAATAATACAATTATAATTAATGTATTTTTGGCATTAACATTTATCATTTAAAAAGTGTATTATTATTTACTGTCTTATATACATTTTGTAATGTATTTGTCTTAATTTTGTGACACAGTAATCGTCATAAAAAAGGATAATAAAATCATGATAACATATTTTATATAAGTATAATATAAAATGTCTATTATTTATTTTTATATTAGTGATATAGTTTTATGTACTATGAAAATGCAACTGTTCAACGATAAAAAGCTTTACGTTTTTTAAGCGATATACCGTTCTATTAGAATGCATCATACATATAAGCACAATACATAAGAACTATACTTAATATTAATATTATGAATATGTTTAATAACAAGAAATTCTTTGGTTTTGTAGTATATTAATTTAAAAATATTATTATAGTATAATGAAATTTTATAAAAACATTATTATAACATACAATATTATATTTTTTTTTTGGAAATACCTACTTTATTGTTTTCTTAATTTCAAATATATATTATATTTAAATATATAATAGATTTGCAGTTATATTTTTAATAATGAATTTATGCTGTTTTAAAAAAAATGCTGTTTATTTTGTTCAGTAAATAAAAAAATATATGTGATGTAACAATAAATTATGTGAATTAATTTTTAAAATATAAAAATTTATGTTTTAACGAAATTTCCATTAGAAATAATTATAGTAATTGTAATTAGAATGACTCCTAATAATGTGACAGCAGAAGAAAGGGTATATTACTAAATTTTGTTATAATAAGTGTTTATACGGTGTTACTTACATATTATGTAAATACATAAATAAAATGTATAGTTTTATCAAAAAAAGTATTTGGGGTTTTTATAAGTCATAAAATTTTCATTTATTTTTAGTACGGGTTTTTTGAAATGTTTGACCAGTATGCAACTAAGGAAAGAAGTACTGTGCGGTCATCTGAAACTGGAAGTTATTGTGATTCTTTTTTAAGTGATCATATTTTTACCCATATAGGATCTCCAAAAGAATTTTGTAAAAAGTTTAATCATTTGTATAAGATAATTATAAATAGTTCTAGAGCGGAAAAGAAAGCTGGAGAATTTGACGACAATGATTGTGCTTTCTTAAATTACTGGCTAAATGATAAATTAAGAGGTGCGAATTCTGATCCTACAATTTGTGTTAAAACGTTTTACCAGAAATTGAAGACCCCAAAAGAAACGTCTTTCAATAGCGATCTATTGGAAACAAAATTATATAACATTGAGAAACATGATTTGGAAAATATGAGAAGATTATATGATTTATATAATATTAAAACCAAAGTTAGTGATACAATGGCAGAAGGTATTTCACAAGAGGAAAGTGCACTATGCTTAACATATACGAAGGAATGTTTTGGAAAATATAAAGATGCCATAATTAACTGCCTCGACGGTTGCTCTCATTTTTATAGTCTTTTAACACAGTTTAAAAGAAAATTTGAAGAAGAGTCAATCCCATTCACTGTAACATCAATATCATGTAAATCTAAAAAATTATTCGTATTGCCACACTACAGAACTGTTTTAAAAGAACATGAAAGTATAAAAATTATAAGGAATATAACATTTTCAGTTCTATTTCCATTATTTGGAGCGCTTTTTATGTTCATATTTTCCGATACTGTTAAAAATAATATATATATATATTAATTTTTTTTTTGAATGTTCTTCATATTGATACTAAGAAAATGTTATTTCTACAATGCAATATACACATTTATATATATATATATATTTTTTTTTATATTAGCTTATACCAATTGGTCAACAGGTTCTGGAAAAAATAAAAGGGATAAAACATGAGTTGTTCGGTTCAGAAGAAAGAAGCGACGAATTATTATCATATACTTCAGATAATAATATATTTGGGGATCATGAAGAATATAGTATAAGATATTATTCCGTAGGAAATTATTAATTAGCTTATAATTAGAGCAATCAATATCATTGAGATTAATATAAATTGAACTAAAATTCAATTGAGATGCATATATATTAGAAGTAAAGGCCATACATAGATCCATATCTTTTATTAAGTAGCACACTACAAGAAATTTTGTAAATTTTATTGTTATGAAATATTAAATACCATTGTTTAGATGTACATTCATGTTCAGGTAAAAATATTATGGCTAATTGTTGTCTTTTAAGAAAAATATATTCTGATGTGTTCATAATAATTAATAACTACTATTTTATATATACTTATATATTTATTTCAGTATACATATGCTACAAATATTATATGCATTTTATATAAATATGAATCATCCATAAAAATTTGTTTAATATATAGTGGGATGTGTTTATTACTTATATGGAAAAACATATATCCTGTAATAAATACAATACTAGACTGTAAAAGAAAACGAATTGTTTCTGTTTTAGTTGTATACACAATTTGAATTCCAGAAAATTAATTCTTTAGGTATATATTAAAATATTAAGAAGTGTATAACACAGAAAATAAAGAAAAAATATACATGATACCATAATAATTATTTACAAAAATATAGCATTGATAATTATATATAGATTGTATTTTATTTTTTTATTTTTTTATATAAAAAGTATTTATTAAAAGTGTACATATTTTTTAATGTGAGAAAATCATGTTTAAGTGAACTGTTTGTAATAATGGAAAACATAAGTTTATTAAAATGGATTATAAAATTCCATAATACCTATTATTAAGTATTAGAAATTAGATAAGTCGTATATTCAATTGAAGGTGAGAAAAAATGTGTAACAGTATAATTCTAATAAAACGAAATTTAATAACTTGGGGATGACTGAAAAATATATCTAAACAAATGTAGTGTAAAAAGAAAAAATAATTATTTTTTATGCTAGGTATATATTTGACAAAAAAATATATCATAGATATTACATAACGATTGAAAAACATTGTAATATTTGAAGAAAAAATATATTTTTGCTTTCTTTTATATTTAGCTTAATGAACCTATAATATAAATATAGTGTAAGTTAAATACCATGTATTTATATAACTATGGTATCATTCGTTCTTATAATATTATCCAAATATATTTGTGTAGTGATGTATCTTAATATTTATATTAAACTGGAAAAGGAAAATATGTATTTTCAATATGTTTGTAATATATTATTATAGAAACTTCAACATATACTTATAATGCAAATTATTAAAAATAATGGAAATAAGAGTAAATTATAACATACAAAATTATGACTAACCGTATATTTTAATACACATAACTGCCTAAATTTTTGGAGGATCTCTTAATTTTATATATTTAATATGTTGATTTTTCTCCTTTTTATTTAGAAATTTATTATGCTTTAAAAAATACTTTTTTTGATATGAGATATGATTATGTTTTTAAACAATATACAGAGTAATAATAGTACAGTTCCTTTATATGTATTAAATATAATAATTATATTTTTACATAGAATCACATATTGTATGTTCATATAAGCAATCCTTGTTCACATGATTTTATTTATAATTCAAAGGAAGAATAATATATAAATACTTATATCATTTGAAAGATATATATATTTTTTTTCATAAAAAATATTATAGAAATTATTTATGCTTATATGATCATAAATAAAACATAAATTTTTTAACATTTTTATCTAATATAATAATTTGTTTCCTTATTAAAGAGGAAATAAACTTTTATATTCCTGAGAAATATATTACCTATAAGATATCCCGTTTATTTGCATGATAGACAAATTGTGTGATTTTACGAATAAGAAATAATATTGATGAAAGATTGAAAATGCACAGAAAGCTTATTTGCTGATTTCAGCATAAATTTATTATGTTTGTTTATATCACATAGAAAAAAAAATTTGCTTAAGAATATTTTTAAGAGTTTATAAATATTATCTAAATATATTAAAAGTCATTGACAGATGATAATAATAAAAAGACAAATTATAATTTGGTAAATCTATAAAATTTATAAATATTTTTAATAAAATCGTATATATTTTGAAAATTTAATATTTTCCTTGGTTGTTTCTTCCTGTTCTTAATGTTTAAAAATCTTAATTTTATTTTATTATTTTATATATAATGGAAAAATAATTCTCAAAATTATTCTAGTACATGCTGCAGGCATATATTTACTTCCATTAAATTATTTTTACTTATAAACTATGTAAATGGAATCTAGTAAATAATAATAATTTAATCATGAATAATAACTGTAAATTTTTATTTTTTTCGGTTCATTAAAACTTCTCTTTTTTATTTTTGCACAATTTAGATAAGTATGTGGCAATGAACGATAATATATAGTAAATTTTCTATGTGAAAATTAATACTATTTCATAAAATACATTTATTATAAAAAGAATTCATTGTAAAATTCTTATTACAAAAATAAAATAAACTAATAATTTAATTAATTTATTCATTCAGTAATTTCAGAAATTTCATTATTCACTTACATTTTTATGTAAGAAAAATGAGAAAAATGAGAAAAATTTATCTTGCTTTCATTATTATGCATGCAAAATATGCACACTACTTTTCGAAAAAAATGATATTTTATTATTATGCATTTAAATAAAGAAAAAAAGGTATATATTAAGAATAATTTTATAATGCTTTTGAATGCCAGTATTTTTACATAAATTTGATATTTGAAAATAAAAATTTTCTAGGCATAAAAAAGAATTCATCATATTTTACATTAAAGTGTTAATTATGTGCATTGTTTTATTTTTGAACATATAATATATTCGATAATGACCAACTATATGCATTTTTACCCTTTAAATAAATTAACCTTATTAAATTTTATAATCATGCGTAAATTAATAATAAGATAACATAATAAAAAGGCTTTAAATGTGTAGGATAAAGGTAGATAACGCGATAATATAATTTTTATTATAACATTAATAATTTATCTCAATAATTGGATACCGCATTATGGAGAGAAATAAATAAATAACAAAAAATAAACGGGTGATACAGGATAATTACGGCCGACAATAATTTTAAAACATTACTGATTGTAAATATATGATATTTTTATTTCATATAAGCTAATCGAAATGAAATATAGTAAAAAACAACATAATAAATAAATATTTGACAAAAAATTGTTATACGGTTGTAACATTATTATACTTATAAAAATATAAATATTTTAGTTATGTATTACATATAAGTTATGTAAATAATAGCATGATTTAATGCTTGTTGTGCTATGAAAATATTAAAAACGATAATAACTTATAAATAGATTAAAAACTGTTAATAGTATAAAAAATGTATTCTTTAAAATATAAAATAAAAATATAGAAATACATATGTTATTCCCAAAATTCATTCAGCATACACAAATTTATAAATGTATTGTTTGAAAAGAAATATGGAAAGGATTAGTAGCACTTATCTCACCCAAAAATAAATAGCCTAAAATTATTATTATGGAGAAAAAATACTGACGATGAAGTGAAAATACAATTAAATAAATTTTAAAAATTATATATTTAAATTTTATAATGTTTCCTAACAAGTCTTCTGTAAAAATCAGTAGTCATCATGACTTCATTACTTTTGGATACTTTTTACATATAAGGCATACTAAAATTTTTACCATCGACACTATTAATAATATATTTCTATGTCTAAGGATACGATTAAATATATAATATTTATAAATGTATATTATAACTAAAAAATTATCATAATAAAAGTGATATATATTGAAAGGGTAGAATAGGGGTATGCACTGTATATTCAATAAATGTGAAATAGAATGCATTAAATATACAATTATTCAGAATGAAAGGAATTCTCACCTAAACTAATTTTATGAATTATCCAAAAATTAATATATACATATTTTTATAAATATATATAAATTTATTTATGTAGTTATCTAAATTTATGAAGTATTTAAATCTTTTTTAAACTAAAATTGCGTAGTTTATTGCGTTAATTATGAAAGAGAATAAATAACTTAATGAAGTAGTAAAATTAGGAAATTTCAATAATTAGATATTAGCATCAAAAAAGATTAAATTATTAAGAATAAAGATAAAATTTAATACAAATTTTATTTTAGAAAAAAAAAAATATATATATATGGTGAATAATAATTCACAAGTTGTTCTTACATATATGTTAATTAGTAAAATAGGATTTTAAGAAAATAATTCAATAAATTATAAAGGAATTACATAAACTATATATTTTTAGAAATATCCTCTTATAATCTTCTAATATAAAATTTTATTATATTGTGAAGTAGATTATATTGTTATCATATATAAGTGTAGTAAGTGTATATGATATACCGTGTATATTGCAAAAGTATTTATCCTAATATAAGGGAGTGTACCTTGCCGAGGAATATTTATACATAGAAAAAAATGAAGTGTATGTAGTAAAAATTATATGAACATTTGATTTTTGTATACATTTCATACATTATTATGTATATATAATAATTTATTTTTCTTTTAATATATATACAATTAGATTGAAACCTTAAAAATGGAATATAGGGTATATATATTATTAAAACAATAAGTTAAATTTGTTTAATTCCATATACCCTTATTAATGTATAATATTAGAAAATTATTTACAGTGTATATACTTTTCGTACTAAAGTTTTCCATTGTATTTTTTTCAATTTTCAGGTTGATATTTTGAAAAATCGTTTACAATCAATTCAGTTTGATATTATTTTGAATAATCCAGTTGTTTCATGTAAAAAATGCAATTTATGTGAACAAATTGATAAAAATATGAAAAATGAATATTGGTTTAAATATTTGTGTTATCAATTAATAAAAAATCTGGAAATATCTGAATATATGAATAGTACTATTTCTATGGATAAAAGAAAAAGTCGGTGTAATAGTCTGATGTACTGGACGTATGATAAAGTTAAAACATTTTATGAAAAACAAGGTGTTAATAATAACGAACAAATTGTTGATGTACTTATTGATATATGGAAAAAATTTAATGGTACTGACTTGCATAATCATTCATCTCCCCAATGCAAAGCTCCTGAGGTTTCAGCATTTAGAAATTTAAGTGAAATGAAAAAGAAAAAAATAATGTCCGATTATTGTGAAAATTATGGTGAACATAGAAGTATATCAAAATATATAGATTTTAATGATTGCCAAATTTATTATGATTATTTTAAAGATAGTTTAAGTAAATATAAAAAAGAAACTATTAATGGATGTAATCCAAAGGATTTTATTATAGACGGTTGCTCAAAATTTTGTAGTAATGCTGACCCTGACAATGTTCTTAATAATTCAAAATGCAAGACAATAGAAATATTGCCTGGAAAAAATGACTATATAACTCAAGAAGCATGTGATTTATTGAAAACTGAAGCCTTATCTGCAGTGAAAAGTGAATCTAAAGAGGTTCGAATTCCAGAATTCACTTTTTCTGATCATAGAGCTATCATTTTAATTTTATTTTCAATGTGGGGAATGTTTCTTACATTTTTGTATTTTTATAAAGTAAATAGAATTTTTCTTTAAATATTCATTCATAACACTTCATTATCAATAATTTATTTTCTTGAAAAACATATTATTATAAATATTATTACATTATATTATATATTTTTCCATCTTTTAGGTGATACCTTTTCGAACATGGATAAGCAATAAACTAGGAAAGGAAAAAATGATGAGAGATAGTTTCAATGAACGAAGTGACAACGAACTATTAGATGGCGATTATGAAAGTGTGGGCACAGATTTAGAAAACACAGAATATAATATAATATATAATACTGAGTGGAATTCTTCTCGATAAGATAATATATCTTTTCAGATTCAATAAAATATTTATTGTGAGGAGAACTGGGATATACGTATTTTTAGTAGAAATTATAAAAATATAATATATTATTTATTTATTGTATATGTTTTAACGTAGAACAAAAAAATAATAAAATATATGTATACAAAACTGATAATTAAATAAGAAAAAAAAATATATGACATTTTAATCGTAGTTATGTGTTATTTAGTTTATTATTTTTTTTTGATTATATATATTATATAGAATGAATAGGTTACAAGTGTGTAAATTTTTATATACTTTTTATCTATAAAATTTCAATAAAACTTCAAACGCAATGATTATTGTATTAGAATTATCTATATTTCTTTATAGATGCAAAAACATATTTATTAGTTAAAAAAATTGTAGTTAATATTGGGATTATTGTGCATGGGAATTATATTCATCCTGTTATCTCATATTCTGATATACTTTATTATCCTCTTATATTTTATGCTACTATTTCTATTTTAATATTTTATGATTTATATATAAGACTCTTTGTTCTATATAATATTTTTCTTTTATATTGTTAAATATATTCTTTTTATATTCGTCAGATATTGATATGTTAAGAAGGATATTGTGTTAGAAATTCTTTCTGAAATGTCATATAATTGTTGATTTTTTTACAAAATTTTTTACATTATTAGTTCGTAAAATTATATTGTATTTTTTTTATATCATATGTCAACAAATTCCTAGATATGTCTATATATTTATTTTAAATATTATTGAATAAAAAATAGAGTAATATTTAAATTTTTTCTCAATTTAATACATTTTTAAAGCATGGTAAATTAGGCTGTGTGCATCCTTCTCTGTGCTTTTATTTGGAGGTTCACTTGTAAGTTCTACAAAGTAGTCTGCCTCTTCTTTTTCTACATAATGTCGAATATTTTGCTTATTTAATATGTTGACATTCAACAAGTTTCAAAAAGTAGTAAACTATTATTGAATATGAAATATAATATATGTAATAGACTGATTTCATTTATTTTTTTTAATCAATAATTCAATCATTTGGGATATTTATTCGGATCTATGTATAATCATACAAATACTAATGTTTATATTTTTCAAAAAATATATTTACAAAACTTTAGTAGCTTTAACTACATTAAGATTCAGGTGGGACTCATACTTTCTACGATAAAAAAAGAAGATACAATCTAACTAAATTTTGAGCGATCGTGGCTTTAATTATTAATATAAGAACATGTTTCGATATTTTAAAGTAAATATAAGGTAAAAGGTTAATTGTATGAATACATTAATTTATATTTTAAAATGATATCGAATCCACTTTTAATAGACTTAAAAAATTCAAATGTGGAGATATAAAATTCTATTTTAACTTTTCATTAAAATATGTGAATATAGTTATCATTTTGTAATTCTACTATGTATTAAATTATTTAAAATAGATAATAATCTTACATAATATATTATAGTCTACATGTAATAAATTATAGAACAAAAGAAATTGGCATATCATATATTTGTTTATATTAATTTAAAAAAAAAATTTATACATATAGCAGTTATTTGGAGATTATTGTCTTTATATAAATATGACAAGATTCATCAACATATAATATTGTTTAAAATAAATGACAATAGTTAATATGAAATTAATTTAATATTCTTATTATATTCATCAGCACAATATATATTTTTATGTACATTATATGTAATTTAATAATAAAACATATTTTTACAAATAGTATTCAATAGAGATCTTTTTTTACTTTATTGCTAAATACAATAAATACTTTTAATAAAAAATATATAATTTATATATGTATTTTTTTTCCATATAAATGGAAATATATAGATAAAAAAAAATATATATACTTATTCAAAATATATCTATAATTAGAATATAGTAAAAACAATAAAAATTAAATTATTTTATTAGCACAATAAAACTTTTTGACTAATATATATCTAATATATAATCAAATAAATTAACTTTCTTGTGTTATTTTGAACTTAAATATAGTAATAAATAAATATAAGTTTTGTTAATTTTATAGAAAACGTAAATCCTTAATAGTGAGAAAAAATGTATATATACAAGATAATATTCTTTTCTACTTTATCTACACATTTAACAAAATATATCCACTTTATGCTATGAAGTTACAGTATTATAATCTTAAATTAAGACAAGAGGAATAAGTAAATTTCACAATACTATTTTATTATGTGACACAATTATTTAATACGCTTCTATTAATATAATATAAGACATGCGTTTATTTTGTTTTTAGTATATATATATTTTCTTTTTTATGAAATTTTAAAATTATACAATTTAATAGACTACTAATTTTAAAATCATTTTATGCCTCTTAATCCTTATAAGTTTAGAAAATAACAAATTTCTCTAAATATATTTCAAAATAAATTTATTATAAATAAATGTATGATTTCAATTACTCAATTTCTTTTTATATGTATATATAAAAATATTTATGTGCTGAATAACAATTTTGATAATATGAAAAGGAAAATATTATATATTTTTTATGGATATAATGGAGACATATAGAAATACATATAGTAATTATAATATATATAGAATTTACGAAATTATATAATTTTGAATTTAATATAGTAATTTATCGTTTATCATTACATATAAAATCGGTTAAGTTCATAATATGTATTCAATTTGTAATATATTCTGTATTTTCGTTATTATATTTTAATTATCTTAACACGTTTTTAGGTAATCACAGTAACATAATTTATATCGATTCAGAAGGTAATATGAATTATTTTATATATTGTAAGTATATAATTTTCAGTTTAATGAATACACAACTGTGTACTTGAAAAAATAAATTATTTTTTTTAAACTTACCTCATTTTACCTTAAAGTATAACTTGAATGAAAAAAGAGTGTACGAAAGTAAAAGAACAACTGGATTTATGAATTATTTTGATAAAAGTAATTTGTTTAATTATATTATATATCAATTGAATATAATTAAATTTGTGTAAGGAAAATTAAAAAAATTTTCATTTTGATATAAAATATCGTTTGTCCTTGTGAAACACTTATTTTATGTTTTTTGAACCTTTAATTATATTATATACAAAATATATAATAGTAATGTATTTTGATGCTGAATAAAAATTTTTTAAATACTTCTAAATAATATATTACTTATATTTTATTTTAGATTAAAGAAAATAAATAATATTAGTAAATGATATTAATTTGTTTTTAAAACATAATAAAATGTATTTTAAGGAAACCCCCTTTAGAAATAATTATAATTATTTTAATGAGAATAACATCTGTACTGTGAATGAAGGAGAAGGAGTATAATGCTAAATTTTAGGTAATAAATATTTATTAAATATTATTTAGATATTCTATTACTTCTTATATAGTATATAATATTTTTTCATAAAAAGAAATACTTTATATTTTTATAAATTTTATATTCTCCTATAATATTTAGTACAGTTTTTTCAAAAGTATTGATTATTATATGCCAAAGGAAGAAAGCATTTAGGGAAAAAATGTGGTTTGTAGTCAGGAAAATTACTGAAATTTTTTCTTAATGGATTCTCTTCTTACTTATATATCAAATCCCCGTATATTTTATGCACATTTTAAACATATGTATATTTTATTATTAAATAAAGATAAAAGTGTAAAAAATGCTGGAACTCATGGTGATATTGATTGTGAATTTTTGAACAACTGTATGAATGATAAATTAAGAGGTACAAAATAATGATAATTCAATTGGCGGTAATGATTTTTACAAGAAATTAAAAGCTAAGAATGTGAACATTTTTAAGTATATATTATTAGTTACGAAATTATATAATATTGAGAAACAATATTTTGAAAATATGAAAATTCCATATAAATTATATAATATTAATTATAAACTTAGTACTGAACGTGCAAAAGAGACATCATCAGGGAATTTTCATCATGCTTAAGTTAAACAAAGGAATGTTATTGAAAATATATAGATGCTATTATTAATTGTCAGGAAAAATGCTTTTCTTTTTACACTGCTCTAAAAGATTTGAGATATAAATATAGGGATGAATTTATATACTATAAGGAATCTACAACTTAATATGATTTTAAAAAATCATTCGGATTTCAGATTACGAAAATGTGTTAAAAGAACATAAAAGTGGACCATTTAAAAGGATTATAACAGTTCTAGTTTTATTTTCATTATTTGAGATGTATTTTATATTCATATTTTAGTATACGCTTAAAAATAATAGATTTATTAATGTTTATATTGAATGATAGTTCTTAATATTCATACTAAGAAAGCATTATTTCTATAGTGTAATATATACTAACATATGAAATTTTCTTATGTTAGCTTACATCATTTCTTCAAAAGCTTCACGAAAAAATAAAAAAAACAAAAAATATGTAATTTGGTGTAAGGGAAAATGATTATGAATTAATATCATGTACTTCAGATAATGATAACATAATTGGGGACCAAGAAAAATATAAGTTATTATTCCGTATGATATTCTTAATTTTCTTATATCTAATACAATTGGTATTATTAATATTAATATAATACGAACTAAAATTAAATTGTGATGTAATTATATTAAAAGTGAAAGGCATGTAAAAGGTACTATTTTTTATTAATTAGAACATTAAAAAATTTATTTATTAAAGTTATTGTAATAAAATATTAGAATTTGAATAGTTATGATTTACGATTAGTTATATATTTAAGTTTAGGGAGAATAGTTCATGTTACTTATTATAAAAAAAAGATGTTTATGTGTTCTTTTGAATATATTAAGGATATTTCACATATATTTTTATATTTACATCAGTATACATAACTTACACATATTATTTGATGTTTTTATAAGTTTGAATTTTACATAAAACCTTGTTTATCATATAGAATGTATGTGTATTGTTCATATGTAAAATTACATTTCATATAATTAATACAAAAACATATTGTAAAAAAAAATGTTTCCTGTTTTCGTTTTATAAATAATTTGAAATCTAGGAAATCAATTATGTGTATGTTCATGTTAAAATATAAGTATAGCATACAGAGAGAAGGAAAAATATATTTATTCCTGAAATTTGAATAGCGTTAAAAATATATATGCTATATGCTATGTAAAAAGCGTGGAAATATCCTTATAAATGCATATGTAAAATTCTATACGGAATTATACAGTACTTTTAAAGTATGTACGTACAATTAAGAAATAAAAATATTGCAATAATATATACTTATCAAAGATATAATCTTGACGAAAACATACATACATATATATTAATTAATTTTTTTCATTAGTTTCACATTAATTCTTTTTTAATTTCTTCATGAAAATCCATGGAACTGTCATTCCTATTTTTTTGCTTTTTTTTTAAATATAATTTTGTACTCCCAAAAAAATGTGTCATTACTGATTAACTTAGCTAATATTATTTTTTATTTTCAAATAATAAAATTTACATAGGTTGATAGGATATATAGTTTTCTCCACCACCAAAGAACATACCATCTGATCCTTGTGCATTAGATAAAAAACCGTCAAGCTCTTCACCATTCATATTACTTACATTATTTTGGTTGTATCCACCTAGCTTGAGAATCCATGAACCTACGGGTGTATACTAGTACATAAAAGAAAAAATAAACCATATATAATATATATATTTTTTTTTTGTGGCTATAATATAAGTTATTTAATGGTATCTGTCACATTTATATATGTTTATCATATATGTACTTACTCTATATAAAGCAGAAGCAGCCACTAGAACTGGAGCTACTCCAAGAACTGTGTGACCAAATTTCGTTCCAATTTGGGAATTTTCTTGTGTCAAATCGGTACCAGAAGCATGAGGTCCAGATTCTGGTGCTTGTCTTTGAGAATTTTGCAGAGCAGCGACTTTTTTAGCTTTAATTTTTTCATGACATATTAAAGTATCTAACACTTTCTCAGGTTTATAATCCTTGCATTTATTATAGAATTCTGGGCAAGTATCTGGATGAGATAAACATTCTTTCTCAAAGTGGTCATATAATTCTGCTTTTTCTTCAATGTATCCATAATATTGCATGCATTTTTCATCAATGAATTTAGACATTTGTCCAATTAATTCATAATTAATACAGTAATCGTACAATTCCTTTCTTTTTTTCCAATCATCATGATCTAGAATGCTTTTAAAAAGAGGCACACATTTTTGATAATAAGATATTTGGTATGAATCATTAACAAGATTATTCCATATTTTCTCGATTCCAGCATAAGCAATGTTCATATTCTCGGTATTATGCTTATAATATTTATCTAAATCATCATATATCCAATAATTCAAAAGTATGCATTCATCGTATCCACTTGTCGGTTTTTGATATTTTCTAGATTCCTTTAAATATTTTAATACTCTTTTACAAAGATCTCTCACATGACCTTTTTCCCCCTTAACAATTACTTCATTACAATGTATACTATAATTGTGTAAATCTAAATAAGGTAATTCGCGTTCCTGATAAAAGTGTTCTGAGTATAATTCCTTTGGAGTGTACCCGAATAATTTCTACGCAAAAAAGAAACATTATTAATATATAAGAATTTGCCTTGTACTAATTTTTCCATAATTATTTTCTAAAGAATGGTATATGAAAGAGAATATACTATGATTCGTCAAAGTAAATTAAGATGTAAATTACTGCAAGTCCCGTTTGGGGAATTCCGGCTGACATGGTCTACAATAAAGGAAATTACAGTAATGTTTGATACATAATTTTTTGTATATCTTATACTTCTAGAGTTGAAGTTCGGACAAAAATTTTTTCTATGAGAAACAGTTCAGCAACTGTTTATGTTTATAAATAACTATGCTTGTATATTATTGGAATAAGTAAAATAACTTATGTTTTATAAGCACGTTATCGTGTAGAAAGGCGATTTTACTTCTATATATTTTGTAGATGAGATAGAAAAAAAGGAATGAATTACATAAAATGAAATGATACTTCATGTATAAAATGCAACAATTTGTTAGTAAAAATGAATTTTTCTTAATTATTTATAAAAATAATTCGAAAAAAATGTAATTTATTATGTATATATTTGTATTAGAATTTTAATAGGTAAATAAAGAAGATAATAATGAAAAAGAAAATTAATTGTTTGAATGTGACATATCATTGAATCTATATTTATCTAATGTACATGGTTTTTATACGTATAAATGCGAATAAAAATAATTTTTCTTTTGGATACAAAAGAAAGAATATCTTTTTAAATTATGCACACACAACTAAGAAATAAATATATTTGAATAATATATATTTATTAAGGGTTTAAGGTTGACCTTGATGAATATGAATATATATTTAATTTATTTTTCGTTACAATTAACAAATGTATTCATTAAATGTACTAATTAATAATACATTAAAATATATATATCTAATATAATAAGAAAAAAAATTATTTATACTTTAGTTATCGTAAAAAGAATATTGATACTTTGTAAATTCTACATATAGTGCAATATCTTTCAGAAATTTTTCTAAACACGATATATTTATATATATAAAGAAATACTTTTTGAAATTATATAAAAATATATAATAAGTATAAAAAAAAATAATGTAAGCTTTAATTTGTAATGACTATATATATCTTAAAATTATTTATTATCCGTTAAAAAATGTAAATTTTTTTAGTTATTTCATTTTCGTATATAATAAATGAAAATAAATATTAACAATAAACATATTATAGAAGTATGGTACATTTAGGAATATATATGGGGAATGGTAATATTTCTACATATATAACTCTTTAAGCATTACTTATCTATGTATGATAATATCGCCAGTTAATGCTACTTATTTTTATGAATTTCTAATTGTATAATTATGACATATGTTTATAAAAATATATATTAATTAAATTTATTATAACAATATTTATTCGTATGTAGTTAATGTTATACTATGCATATTAAAATAAAATTCATTTATTATGAAATGTAAGAAGCAAAATACTTATTAATAAATTTATATTATTCCATATATTATAATAAATATTATTAATTATTCTAAGCTATTATACGCTAATATTATTAATTAGAATTGAGTATGAATACGTTAATATTTTTCACAATTATTGTGTCATTGTGCTTGTCGAATAAGTGCATATGTATATTTTACGATGAAACGAGCTTTTTATTCTATATTAAGAATAAAATTAATATATTTTTTTATTTTCGAACGTAATCAATAACTTTATTTTAGTTAATTAAATGAAATTAAAATTAATTTCTTATAAGTATAAATTTAAATAATATACGAAATTTTGTTTTTTATGTATATCTTTTTTATGATATATATAGAAGTATATAATTATTGGTATTGATAGCACTGGTCGCGATTAATTAGAAACTAAAAAGTGAATATAAGACTAATGTTAATTAAGAGATCATTTTTTTTCACATGAATAAAATACTCCATTTTTATTTTATATTTCATTACTTTTGTTTAATATTATATATGAATACATGAACCTTAAAAAAAAAGTAAGCATAAGATAAATTTTATAAAATTAGTAAAATTTAGTTTTCTATTATTAATATTTTTCCTTTAATAAAAAAAATTATTATATTGTTTTATAAATTGTTCATAATTTACTTTCGCTACATTGTGTATGGAATTTTTATTTTATCATATATTTTTAATATTTCATTTATTCCTTTTCCCTCTTACCTGAATTCTTTATGATAGTTATAATTATTCATATATTTAATATTTGTATCGTTATAACTTTAAAATTGAGGATAAACTGCGATCTTTATTTACGACTAAATGTTAACCATTTAGAAATGTAAAGAATCTATTGAATTTTTAATATGCTTGTAATTCATGGATTAATGTACTTTTATTAAAATTTTGAAAGTATATATTAATTGTTATTATTCTTATCATATATTCTATAAACTATTATATAATTTATTTATTATATCGCATTTTATTTTAATATTTTACATTTGAAAAATACGTATTTTTGGCCATGAGTATAATCTGTATTTCTGTAATTACATTTTGTTCTCTATGGAAAAAATGCACTTCTGAAATGTATAAATGTTTATTATATATTTCTCTAATTCAGATATACTGTGGAAACATTTCGCACTTTTAATGAGACACAATATTATAAGATATATAAGGTCTTCCATTTTCAGAATTTTCATATAATTGAGGCATTTCATCTTTCACGTTTTCGTCCACTTCAATTTTCTTTTTCGTATATCTACGTAACCGATTCCTCAATGGACTGAACTAATAACAAAAATATAAAACATATTTGTAAAATTAATGTTTTTTATAGTATTATATTCTTAATGTAATAAATAACGGCTATTTGGACACAATGTTATTATTTCTAAATAGACATCTTTTATACCTCATATAGAAAAATAAGTATTAAGAAAAACCCCAAAAGAGCAATACCTATGGATAAAGCATTATTTATTCTTTGAATGTTTGAAGCTTTATATTTTAACATATCTACATAAGGTTTATTATAGCATATTCTTTTGCCTAAATTAGGTGATATTCTATTTAGAGAAATAGTATTTATAAAGCTGTTAACATCTGTAGAAATTGTTATATCATCTGTGCTCAATTCATCCAAATTATTGTCACAAATATAATCAGATGAATCTAAAAAATTGGCATAATTTTCTATAATACCCATAGAATTATTTTCAATTTTAATGTATAACGTAGCAGCTTTAGCATCGGTGTAACTGATAATATTTTTCCATTTTTCACTTAGGTAATTCTTATATTTTTCCGGAAATGATAAAATAGATTTTTCATCTTCCTTAAGATCATATAAATGCTGTAGTATACACCTTTTACGTGATGAATCCTTATCTGTTTCTCTTTCACATGTATATATATTTTTTGCTCTAAGAGTTGGTTCCCAGAAATCTTCTAAATGTTTTATTAATTTCTTTTTATCACCATATTCTAAACTAGATTCCTTAATTATTCCAGTTAAAAGATCAATGTAATAATTGACGTCTCTACAACATTTAGGGCCATTATTATGATTACAGTTATTTTTTAAAATATCATGATTTTTTTTAAATGTTTCATAAAACTCTTTAATTGGTCGTTCACAATCATCGTATTCACTAACGTAAGCTGTACTTTCATGAAGTTTTGATATATCGAAGTTTGGATATAATTTTCTTTTGTATTCATTAGAAGGTAAATTTTCCTTATCAAAACCCTGCATTCATAGGAAACATTTAAAAATATATATATATATGTTTTAAAAATTTTTTTTTTTATTATATTAGGTTTACAAAAAAATATTTTTAATAAGGCTAAAGCAGATTTAATAATTGAAAATGGAAAAGTACCCCACTTTCCATTTTTTCATTTATTTAATTTTTTGATATATATATCATAATCTGTATTATATCTTTTTCGTATGATGTTATTACTACTAGTGAAAAATAAAACTAATTGTTCTTATATAATGAACTCCTTTTTACTATTACTAAAAGGAACATTTGTGCTAAAAAGTATATAATATCAGTAATTTAAAAATATATTATGTATAAAGGGTTGCTTAAATATTATTTTATTGTTTATAAAGAGGAATCTGATAATATAATAATTAATGCTGAAATATATAAAAGGAATATATATATCATGATTTATATTTATATATACCACATTTGAATGTTGATGAATTCTTTTTTAATACCAGAGATTATGATAATTATGTGCATGAATAATTTGAATATACGTAAATTTGTTTATTTATATATTATTTTCATTAAATCTCTCAATTATTTCAATCTCCTTTGCATTTATATCAAATATATATTTACAAATAAGAAAAATAATTCATTTAATATTAATAAGATTATAATTTTTAATTAATTTATTCAATGTAAATGGAAGTTTTTTAAAATTAAAAATACCCCTAATTATTTAGTAAATAGTGTATTATATTTTCACAAAAAAACAATAACAATATTGCACTTAAAATAAATAGTAAATGTATAATTTATAAATTATTATATCTTAATAATATAGTCATTTATTGCCCACCTATATTATATATTTCAAAAATTATTAATTTCATTTTTACCTTATTTCCTTATTATCTCTACGTTTATTATTTCAGTTATAGTAGTTTTTTATAATTGTATTTTATGATTATTAGATAATAAAAGCATACAATTTAATAATTTATATGTCAAAGCGTGATATATATATAATAATTTAGAATACATTATTAAAATTATAATATTTTCTTATTAACATTTAGTGAAATAATTTTAACAGGATAAACTATGAAATACATATTTCATTTCTTTATTTCCCAAAGTTATTTTTTTTATTGTATGTATGAAAAGAAATATGTAATGTATATTATGATAAAAATACGTGAAAAACAATTTTATATAATATTATCATTATTATCAAGTGCAATGATATAATACAAAAAGAATTGTGGTTATAATATGTTTTGCATAAAAAGTATCATTACTTCAATTTTTATATATTGAAACGAATATTAAACTTATTTTAATGTGTATTATTATCGTTATGTTATTGCGTTATTCAATTTTTTCATTGGTTATATTTTTTAGTAGTCTGTTTAAATGTTACACAGTATACATTTTTATAAATTTTTTCGATATGGTATACAGAAAAATATTATATTTAAAAAGAGCATTAACTATGAAAACATAGTTTCTTTTACACAAGATATATATCATTTTTATTTTACTAAAAATTATTAATGTTATTTAGCAATATTATAATATAGTTCTCTCTTTATATAGGGGTGCATTTTTATCTAATTTTATACCTACAAATACTTTGATATATTAAATAAATTTTAATTATCCTTTATTTAATTTATCTAATCATTACATTGTATCTTTATTTATAATAATAATTTTTTTCTTCAAAATAAATATTACTTTATTAGGGATAACATACATTTTTTATTAGTAATATATTTATTATATGATATTAGAAGATAAAAAATTAAAAAGGAATGTGTTTTACTTTTGTTTTGATGTTTTCACTCGCATTATATAAAATGTAAACATATAAATGATTTGTATCAATGTACGTCCATAATAGTTCCATGTGGAATTCAAAAGAATAAGTTTTTTCTTTTATGAGGAATCACTACAAGCATGCATAAATGGTTATATGATGAATCAGCGGTAAAAAAAAACTTCAATTAACACAATTAATAATATACTTTTTAATACGAAAATATACATGGTGAATATAATGCATAATTTTCATTGTTATATTAATAAAATAGTTTTTCTTTATATTAATACAATATAGAATACTTCTGTATTGTCTCTTAATACTGTTATATATACATTAAAAATGCACGTTAAGGAATAGTAAGGAAGAATTCTCTGTGGCATTAAAAAATGAATGATTAAAATATAAACAAATAAACTTTTTATGATTTGATATTATCTAATTTTAAAAATCTAGTAATTATTAAGAAATTTCATGAATATATAATGCATACATAAAAAAGTTATAATGCTCATTTAGAAAAACATATAACATTTTCGCTATAATGCATTTAATAGAAAATATTAAAAAATAGAAAAGGAAATTCATTTATTATAAAAGATTTTAAGTAATTATTTTACAAATTATCTGTTATATTGGATTTTAATAGTTGTTAAAATTACACTCCTAATCCGTGTAATCTTAGAATTATAATATTATCTTTAGCAAAATCGAGATCGTAATAAGTCTATTACAAATATTCCCAACAGTCATTTTTTTTGGGGTTATTATTTCTTGAGTAGTTATAAATTTATATAAATTATTTATAATATTTACATGAATACAGTTTATTTCCTTTATTTTATTTTATATCATTCGTAGTATAACTGTCTTCAATCATTGAAATATTTTTGTTATTTTTTAATGTTCTCAGTGATTAAATATTTTTATTACATATCGTATAATATGGAAAATGCTTTAATGATAAATAGTCTTTTATCATTTTATGTGAATTATAATATTGTGTATTTTTTGTTACTTCCTGCATTAATTAGAAAACTTTATATCTATTTTAATGCATATTTATATGTTGTAGATTTATTTTTTGTTTCTTATTGCTATCTATTATTGTAGTACATTTAATGATAGTATTGCTATTGTATTTTAATATTTAATATATTACAAATATTTATATAAAGTCCATTTTATTTTTATACATTATGCTTAATTTAATTTTATAGTCCTTTTTTGTGTTAATTATACTTTTTTTTTTTTTGAAGCTGTTTCAATTTATTTTATTCATTCCAATTATTATTTTCTATGTTATTTTGGTATTAATTACTATAATACATAGAATTGTATTTTGTAAATTACCTACTGCATTTTGTTCTATTATACATTTTCCTTGTTCTCTATATATACACACTGAAATTAATAATATATACCCAGTATTATAGTTATTCGAATAAAATTTTATAAACTATATGCCATTAAGATATGAAAACTTATTAAGGATTGTATGATATATTTAAATTTTCAATATAATTGTTTTTATCGGGATAATCTGAATATTTGTCTAGCAAATATTGTTCATCTTCATTGAGTTTAACATTAATTTTATTTTTTAGTATTTTAGAACGTATCCATTTTCCAAATGTAGTAAACTAATATGAATATTAAAAGTGTAAAATATGCATTATGTGTTAATGATACAATTTATAAATTTTAATGAAGATAAACTATTAATATTATAGTGAAATATTTATATTTTTGTATAAAAATTAACACATACTTTATACAAGTAGAAAAAAGTGGATAATATTCCCAAAAATGATAGACTAGTGCTAAGCTTAACGTAATAATCTATACCGCTTGTTTTTCCATCTCCATTTGTATCATGCATATCCTCACTTGATGAGAAGAGCGATGAATGGGATCCATCATTTTCATGTTGATTCCCTGCAGCTTTACGTGTTCCATGAGAAGAAGGTGCAGTTATTGACCTAGTGTCTTTACAAGAAAGTTTATTAAAGAGGTCTGCACTACACCATTTCTGCATATATAAATTAGCAGGACATTTCAAAGGTGAGTCTCCGCGGCATTCTTTTTTATATTCCCCATATAGATTTATGATGTAATCAAAGTATTTTTTCATATAGTTTACATAAATTATTCGAAGTAATTTTATTGGAAATATAACTATAATTTCTTATATAATCATACAAATCTTTCCACTTTTTCCAGTAATCTAAAGTTATATTTTTATCATATATATACGTACAGTTGCTATTTGGCAATTCATAATTAATTTTACTTCCAACAGAATAAAATGCCAGTAGAACACTTGTATCATTAGTTGTATTTGGATGACGAGTTTTAAGCTTTTTTCTTATTTCATCATTTAACCAAAAATAAAAGTATCTGCACCTTTCAGTATTATTTTCATTTTTTATTCTTGCAGATAAGTTTTTTAAATTTTTTTCAAGAAGGCAACAGAGGTCGTAAATACCTTCATATGTGTCATTAAATTTTTGTACACGTGAACAATGTGAATAACAATTATTTCTACCTTGATTTTCATTCAATTCATCATATATTTGATATTTAGGTAATCCCTTTAAAATTTCTTCCTGAAAAAATACCGAAAAAAAGAATTATATGTCCTTGTATATTTATTTTTTAAGGAACGATTTATTCATTGCTTTTAGGGCTAAAGGAATTTTTTAATGATATTATTATATATTATAATTTTAATAAATAGTGATTTTGTACTGAATTGTCCATTTTAATAGGTCTTTTACATTTTTTGTTGAATAAATTATATGTATTGGTAAAAAATTTTTTACTATAGATGTTTATTTATAAAAAGAATTGGACGGGAATTGTTTAAGTATTTTTCGTAGATTTTATGTAAATACATAAATTTAAATTCATAATTTTTAGAAAAAAGCATAAACTAATACCTTTATAGAAAAAAATGTATTGGTATTATTAATTTTTTAAAAAGACATTACCCAAGTTATGAGCCGTAGTAAGATTGGATAAATCGAAAATTATAAATCAAAATAAAGGAAATATATTGCTGCCAAAATTTTAATTGCATATAAATTAATACATATTTACTCCATTTCAATTTATATAAGAAATTATTTTTAATAAAAATATATAGAATACAAAATTTAAATTGTTGTATATATGATAAAAAATTTCACCACTTTCTATTAAGCATGCTTGGTGAAACAATTAATAAAATATAATTATAAATTTTATCCCTATATTAAATGTACAATTAATAGTATATACTTATAATTATATAAATTAAATTAAAAATATACATTTCACTAATAATATTGCATATTATTTGCTTAGTTTAAAATTAATAATTATTTATTATTCTGAAAATTTAACTCATTTTATTAGATGAAGGACATTTATGAAAATAGCATAGGAATATATTAAAAAAAATCTTCTATTACATTTTTTTATATGTAGC
>FLRD01001366.1:0-24113 GCA_900088485.1 Plasmodium ovale wallikeri
GAGTTATATGTTAAGGTTAAAACAGAATATTTTTTAAGTGAAAATTACAAAAAATATATATTATGTTTATTTTAAAAATTTTGATATAATACAATTTCCTTTAGATGCATATTTAGCAAAAGAACACAAGAACAAAAGTAATAATAATCTTCATAAAAATTATAATAAAAAAATATAAATATATTTGTTAGAATCTCTTCATTTAAATTTATAGACGAATAAGTAATATGTTTCCCATGATAATACATGAAAATGTTATGGTCACTTTTTTTATATGATATAAAATGATTTAATAAAATATTATAAGTCAAAAATATATATATGGTTATTCCAGATATACTTATTATTAAAAACGAAATTAAAAAAAATTATAACAATGTAACAGATAAGTTACGTGGAATATCAATCTAAATATTTCGCCATTAAAAATTTTATTGCTATTGGTATATATCATTCTAATATATATAACAACTTCTAGTGATTAGTGAAACAGTAAGCAGTTCAATTTAGAAAATTTATACTACATCTTATATAATTCTGAAATTATAAACCTCTAATGAAAGGTAAATAAGTAAATAAAGAAAAAAGGGTCATATATGATACGTATACAATAAAAAGATGTACATTATATAAATAAAAAGATCAACGAGTATATATATATTTTAAAAGGAAAACTACAATTTATATTATTTTAACATTCTAAAAAAATAACAATAATTAATATTCCTTTAAATGTGAAAACAAATTAATATTATTAAAAATTAAGAAATATGAAAAATATAATCTTAAAAAATTTATAATATGAAAAATAAAATTTCTAGTTATTGGAAAATAATGATATACATGATCATATTCTCTAGTATAAAACTTTTGGTTATGATGAAATAATATAAAAATTGTTATTCTGTATTTAAATGTATATTTTATATATTTTTCTTTATGCATTTTATATGCTATAAATAAAAATTATTAAACAATTTTTTCCTTATTTTTCTTCAATCTCTTTTTTGTATGTGTGTGTGTTTCATTTATTATTGGATTGTTTTTAAGGAATTATGTATTTTAAAGTTTATATAATGTTATTTATATAAGGACAAATGTGTAGAAAAGACGCGTTATTAATATTAATTATTAATTTTTATACATTCATAAATAAATAAGCGTGTTTGAATTTAATATGTCTTACAGGAGATATGTGTAATTAGCTTACATATACTATATTACAAGAGATATAATGCAAAATTAATAGCATATGTAGAAAAAATAAATGATAAGGTGTAGACTTGAATATACGCTTTAATTAATTATATATTTATTTGTAAATTAAACACTGTAGTATAATGTGATAAAACCTGTTTCAACATAGCAAAGGAGTTAAATTCATTATCACGCTTGTTCACAATAATTAATATACATATAATAGTGCACATTATATTATGTGAAGCATTTATATTTTTGTATATTAATTTTTTCTTACATTTATTTTATATTAACGCTTTTTTAATATAATCATGAAAGTGCATGAAAATTTTATTTTAATTCTTTTTTCTTGTTCTGTGAACATAATGATGTATGAAAAAAATAAATGGGAGCCTTAATATTAGATCCCTTAGATCAATTAATACTATTGATTATGTTCAAATAACAAAATTTATATAGGTTGATATGATATATAGTTTCCAGTATTGTCAGAAAACATATCACCTGATTCTTGAGTATAAGCTGAAAATCCATCCATGTCATTTATACTATTTGTGTTGGTTCCACCTAGCTTTCGAATCCATGAACCTATTGGTGTGTACTAGTATATAAAAGAATAAAATCGAACATATGAAATATATTTATTTATTATTTTTATGCATGTTTATAAGTTATTTACAACTTCATATTATGTTGATATATATTTTTATAATATGTACGTACTCTATATAAAGCAGTAGCAGTTAACAAAACTGGAGCTACACCAAGAACTGAATGACCAACTTTTTTTCCAATATCGGAATTTTGTTCTGTGAATACTGTACCTGGAGGGTGAGGTCCAAGTTGTACTCCATATCCATGCCCTTGAGATTGTTGCAGAGAAAGAGCTCTTGCAGATGCTTCTGCAGCAGGAGCTTTTTTGGCTTCAATTTGATCATGACATGGTAGATCAGATAAAACTTTTTCAGGATTATAATCTCTGCATTTTTCATATATTTCAGGACAATTAGAATCATTAGATAAACACTGGTTATCAAAGTGTTCATACAGTGATTTTTTCGCTTCAATTATTTTATAATACTCTTCGCATTTTGGAAGATAGCTTCTAGCCGTTCCATAAAGCGTACTATAATCAACATAATAATCGTATAATTCCTTTCTTTGTTTCCAGTCATGGTGATCAAGAATTTCTTTAAAAAGAGGCTTACATTTTTTATAAAAAGAGCGATTATTTGAATTTTCGATTAGAGGAAACCATATTAGCTGGAGAGTACCAAAAGCAAGATCCATATCTTCCTTATTATGATAAAAATAATTATCTAATTTATCATATATCCAATAATTCAAAAGCCAGCACTCATCGTATACAGAATCATTTTTTTTCCATATAGGAGATTTTTCTAAATATTTTAGAACTTTTTCACAAAGAATTTTCATGTGAGTTTTTTGTTTTGGAAAAAGTTCTTTTTTACAATGTTGACCATAATTGTGTAATTCCAAAATATCAAATTCCCGATTTTGATAAAATTTTTCTGTGAATAATTCGGTTTCAGTTTTCCCTAATAAATGCTACATAAAAAGTAAATAATGTTAATATATAAATATGTCTGGCACAAATTTTGTTATTATGCATTATGAAAAATATTATATTAAAATAAAAAGGAATGCTCAATAATTCATCAAGGTAAAGGAAAATGTATATTACTGAAATTCCTTCATAACTATCACCTGCCATTATCTATAGTATATGAAATTACAATAAAGTTCGATACTTAAATTCCTGTATATCTTTTTTTTAAAGATTAGAATTTTTTAAAAAATATTTTAATTATGACAGACATTTCAATGATTGCTGGAATTTATAAATAACTTGGTTTCTGAATTTTAGAATAAGTAGAATAACATATGTTATACATGTTCGTTCTACTATTCAAATGGAATTTTACTATGAGAATTTCTGTAGATTAATTAAATATAAATTATTCATTGTATAAATGGAAAAAATTATTTGATATAAAAAATGCTATATTAAATTTCTAAAATTAAATTATTACTTCTGTGGTTTTAATAATAATTTCTATACTTTATAATTAGTTATTAATATACATATAGTAAAATTTTACTGAGTAAATAATACATATAATAACGAAAAATTAAATTTATAAATTGTAGTATATCATTGGATTAATATTTAGGACGTGTTTATAATGTTTATGCGCATAAATTTTAATAATAATAATATATTTTTTTGGATAAAAAGGAGAGAATATTTTTTTTTAAATTGCTCACAAATAACTAAGAAATAAATGTATTTGTATAAAATATATTTATAAAAGATATAATATTTATCATAATGTATATAGACATATATTAAATTTCTTATTCGTTGTAACTAAAAAATATACTCATTATATGGACAAATTAATAATACCTAAAAATATATATATGCAATATGATAAGAAAAATACATATTTATACATTATGTATCTCGAAAAAATTATGGGTATATTAAAAATTCTATATATAATACGATACGATTACAGCATTTTTTAAAATTATTTATATTATAATAGAAAATAAAAAATATTTTTAAATTAATTAAAAATGAAAAATAAATATAACAAAATAATGTTATCTTTGATAAGTTATTACAAAGTATATCTCAACATTAATTATTATAAATAAAATCATGAATACTGTTTCATTTATAAATTTTTTCTAATATCTTAAAAAAAATATATACTATATATAAAACTATTATTCAGGTAATATATACTTAGAAATATATATAGAAAATTGTAATGTTTCTTCCTATATGGGTTTTTAAATATGATATAATTATTCTTAATGTCTTTATTATTAAATGTTCTCTGTGATGTGAAGAAATATTTCTACAATTATGGAATATTTTAATAAGATAAAAGATGAATATTATTTCCTCATTCTGTTCGTATTTCGTTTATGTCGCTTCAATTCAAAGAAGGAATAAATATATATATATATTCATCGTTAATAATAAGAAATATCATATGCATTCATATCTGTATATCATTTCAAAATTTAAAGGACGTCTTGTTATATACAATTAATTAAGACACGTTATTCATATTTATAATTTTTATATAATACAACTATACGTGAAATTGTATAATATGTAATTCAATTAATATATTTATAAAATAAAAAATTTTATCATTGTAATAAAATAAAAATATATAATTAAATGAAACTAATGAAATATGATAATAAAATAATAATATTTAAAATATATATTGAGTATGTTAACAGTAATATTTTTATGTAATATTATTATCAATATATTAATGCCAACTTTAACCGTTCATTTGATAAATAGTTTTTACTAAATAAACTGATAACTAAGGATGTACTTTATCAAAATACAGTTATATTAAATTAATAATAAAATAGTATGAATTCATTATATATATTTTACCTTAGTAATTCTATACATTTACTAAAGATAAATTTTTACTGTAGATAAGTTTGTCATTGTAATATTCTCTATAGAAAGGGCATCGTTATTCGATATCAAATGTAATTAGAGTTCATTGTATTTTTATTTCCTTTTTCTTCAATTTCATTATTTATATTTTTTTGCGTATATGTGTTCATAACTTATAATTATAATTTTTTCTTTACAAATTCATTATATGAAATATATTATTTCATACAATAAACTGCGATAAATATGTATGTACGGTTATATTAAGAATTTCCTTATTTTTCTATATATAAAAATATTCTTAATTATAATATTATATTTACACTGATGTATATGTGTGTGAATTACTCACATTAATATTTGCATTAATATATAATGTGAACAATTTTGTTTTTGATTTTGTTATTAATTTGTAATATATACTACTTTAATATTTATTACAATTTTTATACTAATATGAAATATTATTAAAAAATCAATGGAAATTATTATTGAAATTCTATTAAAAAAAAAAAAATAAAATACGAAACACTAATTAAAAATATTTGAATTATATATTTAAATTAATTATGGTAAATTAAGAAGTATGATAATTGCAGAAGAATTATATGAAAAATAATGCAGACAAGTGTATATTTATATATTGTAAATACTTTATATGAATTAATTTTAATAAATTAAAAAAATATATAAATAGTAAAATATAGAAATACAGAAAAATTAATTATTACCTTAAAAGCCTAAAAAATTTAGTGTATCAAACATTATAATAGAGAAAATTCATTTTTTTTTAATATATTAATACATAATTATTTTTGTACTACACATTATATTTAGGCAAAAATATTATCATAATACAATAGTTGAATAAAATTTTTTATCTATATAATATGCGCACAATAAGGATTTATGTGTAACAAGATTATGAATGAAATTCATTACGAAACATTATAAATATATACATTTTTAATTTATTTATGACTATGGAAAAACCGTTATATATTCTAGAAAACATTACATGTAAAGTGTAATAAATAGATATAAAATGTATAATTTCAAGGGGTTCTACATTACAAAATATATACTAGGGCTATTTTTTTTATTTAATTTGATTTACTTTTTGTCAAAAAGTAAAAAACATTATACATGATATATGAGAAATATATTATTATATGAACTTTTTAATTAGAATCCCTTATATGATGACTACTATTTTGTGCCGATAAAACACGGTGAAATATTCAACAATTAGCTTTAATAATGATTGGTACATTAAATATAAGGACTTCGAATATATGTTTTATTATGTTATGTATTATTTCTTATTCTACTACGAGTATTCCCTTAAAGAGTATGTGCTTAATAAATTCTCTAAATTTTAGTATACAATTCTTTGAATATTTTATATATTACTCTATAATATTTTCATTCGTAGTAATGCTGTACTTGTAGTATAATTGCCATTTTTACACCTACTGTAATTTCTGGTTAATTACAGTTTTTTTGAGATAGTTGTAAACATGTACTTTTTCGCTTAATATTGTATTAATATCTATGTATTTTATTCTTATGATTTTTTTGAAATGTGTGTTCTTATATTATATAATATAATATTATGCCAATTTTTAAAACATTATAGTTTTTAAAAAAATATATTCGTTAGGTTTTATTATTTCATCTTATATGAATGAACTGTAATAATTTGAAAAATATATGTTAGCTGCTCTCATTTTATATTTTTCTGTTTTGTCTTATTACTATAGCACATAGAAAACCAGAAAAAGAAAATTTGTGCTTCCTTTTTTTCTTCTTTCAAATATTTTCTTCACATTTTTTTCTCATTTTTAATTTTAAATGCTCTACATTTTATTTCATTTTATTTTTTCTTTTACAATATATAATTTTTTCCTTTTTCGGAAAGTGTCCTATTCCGGATAAATTACATATAGTATTTTTATGAAGAATTATATGATATCTGATATGATCCACTTTTCTCAGTTTGTTCTATAAATTCTGATTTATCTACTGTTTTATATTGACCTTCTTCATATATATTATTGAGCAATCTTTTTATCTGTTGTATTCGAGGACGAACCAAAGGACCAAATGGAGTAAACTAATATTATGAAAGAAAAATAAACGTGTAAATATTTAATATATTCTTGATATTTTTAGTTTTCGTGAATATATATTTCAGGGCTTATCATTAATAATACATTTTTTCAATATAATTTTTATTAACCTTATATAATATAAATAAAAAAAAAGGTATTATTAATATTATAATACATGGGATTAAAATGGTAACACCTGTATTATTCTCCTTAGGAGGAATTAATATTTTTACGGCTTCTGGACATGTTGTTACAGTTTCCATGTGTTCGTCATATGCATGTTTTAATTTACTTAATTCTTGACAAATATAATCCATACTATCAACGTAACAGTTTTCTATATATTTTTCATATATAGAAACGCATCGTGTAATATTAGAACAAGAGGTGCCACTGCACGATGCTTTGTTCGATTTAACCTTATTAAACAAATCATGCATATTATATATTTCTGTCAGTTTTTCTAGTACATTATGATCAATGAGATCAATTTTACTATGACACATATAAGTCAAGTTCGGTGATACATCTGCATATGCTTTTATCAAATCTTTTTTCCCATAATTTGGTATGTCATAATAATCTTTATTTGAATTTAATATATAATTCAAATGTGCACAACGTTCATGAGTATCTCCATCACTTTCTTTACTCTTTATATAATTTAAATATTTTGCAACCTCATAACAACGTTTTCTAAAGTTTTCACTTCCTTGAAATCGATCATTGCCTATTTGACTACAACGGGTTTCATAAGATGTATCACCACCAGATCCATTTATAATCTGATTAAAATTTTGCTGATATTGAACAAATGAACTCAAATAAGGATACTAAAAATGAAAATATTGAAGTATATATAAATGTAATTTGCAAAATGAAATATTTATTATATATATAGGACAATTAAAGATTCAAAAAATATTCGACAAATAACTACAAGGAAATACAAAGTTTACATAGTTACTTCCTGTTACATATTTAACACCTCCACTATCATAATCAACAAAAACATCCTCATCATCATCATCACCCATTTTATATTAGGATATGTGAATTAAAAGATATATTTATATTTAATATTATATGAAAACTTATTGATTTATATTAAGGAAACATAATATATTGATATATAATGTATTTCTTATTATTATTTAGGGGATATTTTCCGATTTTTTTTTATATTTCTTGTTACTAAAAAAATCATTTATTCCTGAAATATGGTTTTAATATTTATTATAATGTACACTAATTATTATTAAATACAATAACAATAAAAAGATAAATAATGTTATAGAATTACAAAGAAAGAATTTTATTCTGTGTTAAATACTTTTTTATAGAATAACACCAACACAAGAACAATAGAAATGTATGAATACGTTTTATAATTAAAGAAATTAATCTGAGCATAAATACGAATTAATTCAAGAAATGTGGTAATAATTACCTACTTTGTTTGTCCTTATCAAATTTTCCATATATAGGAGTATAGATTATTATAAATATTATGAAATTATGATATGGATGTACAATTAATTCATTTTTTATTAAAATAAAAACACGAAATATATGTCATTTACTTCCTACAAATATAAATAACAATATATATGTTAACTATGAATTTGAATATAAATAAATGACGAAGACACTTTAACAAAATATAAATATAATGTCTCGGCATAAAAAATTTCATTAAATGAATAATATTATTAATGATATATTTACATTAATTGTTAATATATTACATTATAAATTATACAAAACGGCTAAATATATAATTATCCACTATATTTCTCTCCATTGTATCCTAATTGAAAATTTATCATTAAACGATATGGTTTCATTAGAATTAAGTATATATGCCTCCCTTATAGTTCATCTTATCTAAACATAAAAAAATAACATACATTTTTAACATTAATTATTTAACGAATAAAATAAAATATCAATTAAAGAAATTAACTGTCTTTAAATTGTAATAAGTAAAAGTCAATAAAATGTTTTTACAACTGAATCGAAAAAAAATATATATTTGAAAATTTGAATGAAAAAATATCTGTTTTTTCGATAGTATATTAATTTTCTAAAATGTAATATCCGCTTTAATTTTCTTAAATTATAATAGATATATACAAAATACTACATTTTTCTATTTAAAATTTTTATGTTTTTAGTTTTATCCTTTAGTTAATCTATTATATACTCTAATATTAATGGTTTTTTTTGGAGATAACTGCTAAAAAAAATTATTTAACCTTATATATTTTTCTATGAATTTTATTAATACATAATGTAACGCAATATTTTATATACTTTATTTAGAATATTAAGTTTCCAAAATATGTTTTGATAATGGTTTTAGTATTTATATTTTAGAGTTATATACTTTGTGTCTTATATATATAAATGGGCATATAAAGTTATAATTACCGCTTCATATATGTTATATAAATTAAAGTATTAATATACTAAATATATGATTTATCCTTCAAAGGGAATTATATTTATAAAAAAAAAAGGGATATAATGAAAAATATGAATTATTTGAATGAAAAAAAATGTTTGAAAAGGATACAATATTATAACATAAAAGTAAATTTATTCGCTTTATGGAAATTATGAAATTATTTTTAAAATTATGTGTTTATTGTTATATATAATTAAGAAAATAATATTGAAGTAATATAATTATATATTACATAAATTTAATATACTATATAAATTTTAATTGCTCGATATTTATAATAGATTAAGGAGAGGAATATCCTTTATAGCAAATAACATATTTTTTTTAATAATCAATTGAGTTGGTTATATAATGGAAATATTTCCTTTTCCTTCATATTAAATATGGAAAACTTGGAATAATACGTTATTATTGGGTATACAAATTTTATAATGATGTATGTAATTTTGTGTTCTGGATATTACAAATTAGATATAAACTATGTATAAATGTATTATACATAAAGGTAATGTGGTGAACTGTTGAAATTGTAATAAATATAAATATTCATATTGGTTATATAGATAATAATTTCCCATAATAATTATTAACAAAAGTCATTTTAAGGATATATATTATCCTGAATTATATATTAATTGTTAAGAAATATATTAAAGTATAATACTTAAGTTACAGTATATTCTTTGAGAAATGCCTTGATATCGTTTTATGTTTATGTGTTTTTAATTTTTTTAAGCATTCTTATTTGTGTGCTTTGTATTTTTCCTTTTTCAGTAAAAATTGAATATTAGTTATAATAATGTTTATTTAATTTTTTTACTTTTTTTTTCTAGAAGCATACTAAGGAATAAATGATTTCATTATTATATATATTCATAAGAATATTTTATATGAATAAGTGACATTAAATTAATATTTTTCTCGTAGAAATCTATTATTTCAAAAGATAACACAGAAAACATATGAAATTTTTTCTGTAAAATATGGGAAACTTTTTATGTATATGCTAATAAAAATGAATTATTTTCTTGGTAAATCTAAAACATACAAGATAACAAATAATTTGTTAACTTTTTATTAAATTCTTTTACCTCTTCGTAAAATTTTTTTTAGGAAGTGAATACAATGTTTGTATTATTTGCTAAATATTGATTAATAACACTAGATAGGTTAAACTGAATGATGAACTAATTAAATGTGTGTACATATCTTTTAATTTGCAAATACATTATTAAAAATTATTAAATATACATGAAATACTATAGTAGAAGTGGGAAAATCAAGTGTAATTGAGTTGTGAATATCTTTTATTTTTCTTTAATATTATCTACGAAAAAAACCTTGGGAAAAAGATTTTCGGAAAAATTATTTTTACATAATTTAATAAGTAGTTTTTATTATTTTATAATTATATATATTTATTACAAATTTTAATAAATAATTAACAAAAAATGAACTAAAAAATTAAGGGGAAAATAGAAAACAAATTATGTAATATGTATATTATTATTTTTTTATGTAGGTATAAACTTGAATCATTAGTAATTTCATAGTGGGAATCACATTATTAATTAAGTAACATATACACATATATACATATAATATCACCATCTATACTTAAAGTATAAATTGTGTCATGCAAATTAAAATGTCACTAAGAATATATCCACTAGGAATATAACAAAAAAAAGAGTATTGACAAAATAGCAAGTGATTACATAACAACGCATGATAAGCAATTAAAAAAGAAATTGTTCTTTTATGTACTCTAACATCTTGTATTTAAAATATCACAAAATATAATATACATTTTTTAAAAATTATTTATCATTTTTACATTAGAATTTATGTATCGATCTATATGTTTTTTAATGAGTAAAATATTCATCAGAAGCCTGTACAACCTAAGGAATTGTCATATTTAGACATATTTATATATTTCTCTTTTCAATAATACAAATTTAAATAGGTATGCTTTATACATTTAACTTCATTAAAAATGTTTTTATTATTAATGTATTTTTTTTTTTTTTAATAATTATGTTCGCTAGTTCATTTACTCCTCAATATATAGTATAGATATTTTCAAAAATCCTATAATGCAAATTACATAATAAACAAGGAATTAATTTGGAGATAAATATGCTATATTGTTTTATTAGTATTATGTTAAATATATCGTTCTTTTCTTCCCTTTTTTTATGTATATCTTCCTTTTTAGCAGTTTATATATAGTAATACTCTTAGTATTTCATGAAATAACTGTCTCTAATATTTCATTCATTCACTATTATATGCATTTTATATATTTATTGTTCATTTTTTTAGTCACTTTGAAATGATGAATCTGTTGTAATTTCTTATATTCGATGTTTTTAACTTTTTTCTTTCATTAATTGTTATATTTTTTTTATATTCTTATATAATATTTAATTTGAATATATATTTTCACATTATTAGTCTTCTAGGTGTGCATAAGACAAATACATGTTGTTTTCATTATAAATTGAAGGTGAATACATCATTCTCTCTAATTCCTCTTGTATTTTCTGCCTTTTTTTTTTTTTCTTTTTACTAAAGTGACTCCCTAAAGGTGTAAACTATAATAAAGGAACATACAATTAGTTCTATGGAATTATATATTAATTAAAATAAATAGCAATAAAAATATTAATATAATCTTTAATACATAAGATTTATTTTACTTTAAAAAGGGGAATTAATAATAGAAGGAACCCTAAGATAGATAAACCAGTTGTGATATACATTTTAAGTGAATTAATAGTCGGTTCGCCTTCAGTTATGGATGAACTTTGATCCCCTATAATGTCACCTGTACTACTTGAATCTGTAACTCCATTAGTAAAATGATATCTAGTTAATGTAGTTAATTCACCAGGATTATCAGAAGTTCTGTGGACAGCTGAATTTGCATCATGGTACCTAGGTTCTTCATTTTTAGATACAACTTTCTGAGGGAAAGTATGCATAGCAGATAACTGCTCTTCAGATTGTTTTCCCAATGGTTGAAGTTCATTATCAGCTGATTGTACTTGATGTGTCATCTCTGCAGCATTTTCTTGATGTTCCCCAGCTCTCTCATCCTCAGAAGATTCTTTTACAGAACATTCCACTTTTTTACATTCTAATTCTTTTTTTGGAATTGATTTTCGTTCAACAGATGGTGGTGGCTCTGTAGATGGCAGTCCTGCATTATCTAAATTCTGTAGATTAGATGAATCCTTTGGGTCAGAACTAATATTAGCTCTCGTTGATAAAAGGGCACTTTGTTGGTCACCTGTTCCAGCATATTCAGAGTCATTTAATGTAGATTTGTCCTTTGCGTCAATTTCTTCTGCTACACGAGCCCCAGGATCAAGGACTTTAATTTCAGGTTCTCCTGGAATAGGATCATCCAAATTAAGTGAAGGAGATGCATTAGAGGAGGATTCTAAAGCACCTTGCTTACCCGTTGTTCCCTGTTCATGAACATCTTTATGGTCTCTGCCTAGCAATACCTGTTTTTCTAATTGTTCTGTTTCTAATGCTTTCTCAGCTATCTCTAATATTTTGTTAACTTCTTCTTCTAATTGAATAACTGTTTCTTTAAAACTCTTTTCTTCATTATGAGAATCTTTTGTTTCCTTTTCTCGTTGTACTTGTTTTTTTATATCAGGCATCAATTTCTTAATACATTTTATATAATTAGGAGTTTTTGTTAATTCATCTTTTAACATTTTTTTAATTGCATCATGAATATATATAAAATCACCTTCATAACAGTCTTTCATTTCATCGTCATAACTATCAATATGTTGACCTAATTCTTTGCATATTTGGAAAAAACTAGGATCTTCTTCTTTGGTTGTATGAAGTTCAGCAATTTTAGCATCAAAGTCTGACTGAATATCAGATAATTTTTGTATACATTCATCTTTACGCGAAGTTTTCGCGCTACTAGTACTCACAATATTGATTGTCGCCATCCTCTATCTATTAATTTCCATTATACTTATTTTCTTCTCTTTTTTGGTATTATATAAATAATTTGAAAACACTTTTATGTGTATGTGTATATACATCTTCAAAAGAAACTTTTAGTTTATGGTATAATACTTTAGACTATTACAAGAAGATAGATGTGAATTAAAATCTTGATAAAAAATACGATTTCATATATATTGAATTATCATTATTACTCTTTTAACGATCAGATGTACTAATTTCTTGATATAAAAGAATTTACAGCTATATAATTATGTGAAAAATTGCTTAACAATTGATTTCATTCTTGTTTCCTTTGCAAACTTTCTGTATTTTTACATCTTATATATTAGAATTGGCAAAAATACTATTCTAGTTCTAACATTAAATTATAACAGAAAATATTTTTTCATCTAAAATCTTATAATCATTTAAGAAAAAAGAAAAAAAAATTTAACTGAAAAGTAAATTCGCGAAAAATTATTTCAATATATTAAATTAAGCAATATTTCTTTAATATATATTAATAAAAAAAAAATGTAATTAATATTATGCAAATCGATATATTTACATTTTTGCATTATTTTGATATTTTTCCTTCTTTTTATTAATTTTAAAGTCTCCCATAATTTCTTAATTATTGTATACGAAATGAAATACAGGCATGTAATGTTTTGCTTTATTTTAACTATAAATAAATACATTTACCCATGGAAATTATTATGGAAATTTTATTATTTTCCTTATAATTAAATAATATGTACTTTAAAAGAAAAACTTTTCCATAGTTTTACAAATATATCAAAATAAAGGATTAAAATATACACACAACCATGGATGTGATTTTTCTTTTAAATTACTATTTAGTCCTTATATTATTATTTTTTTTTTTATTAATTTTTAAGGAAAGCAAATTCATTATATGTCTATTAATATTTATTAGAACTTCAAAGAATACTATTCTTTTATTCCATAGTAATAGATGTATAATGGAAATAACTTACATTTGCACAACATAAAATATGATGTAAATAAAGTTCATATATATCATTCCCAGTAACATATGTAAATAAGGCTTAAATTATATTTATTAAACTAATTCATATATCCTTGGAACATATATAATGGAACTTAATAATATATTTATATTTTATTCTATATATTATGTGTATGCACGAAATAATATATATTTAATAGAAGGAACTAAAGGAAAATAAAAATTATGGTATATATTTATATATTATTTTAGTGTGGATTTCTTTCATAATTAACGTTATTATAATATTTTTATATAAGTAATTGTTTGTAAATTAAGATTAATAGGACTACTTTATTATAGAAGGTACCAATTACTGGGCAATTACTATACACGATCTAAAAAAATGTTTAACTGAGATATTTTAATAATTAATTAGTTTTGAGTACTGAATGGATTTTTATGTCACAAAATGTTTTTATCCAATATCTAATAAAGAACGATGATTATTATATAAGAAACATACTTCTATAAGAACTCGTTAAATTTAGTTATATTTAGAGTTTTCAGATATGATATTTTTTTGATTTATTTAAATGAGATTAAACAACACTTATTTATATACACAATTACACTTTAATTTTGTACATACTTATGTTATAATTTTCCTATAATATTATGTTATAAGTATTCTACAATTTATATAATTTTATGTTTATATGAAACTCATAATTGATACAAAATAATATTCACCCTTAATGTAATTTAAATATAGCATATATAAATGTGTTATAAATGAATGAACCATAAACTTGGTGAAACTTATTTTCTCAATTAGCAGTATAATGTATTATTATTACTTATAAGTAATATGTTCTTTCGTGTTCTTATCTTAATAACTTTTTACACATATTTTAAATTGTAAACTGTAAAATAAATTAAATATATTAATTCTATGATATTTAGTTATGCTATATAAATATTTATATTATAATAATTTTTATACATGAGTTATTGTAATATTACCATTTTCTTGTGTATAATACACATGAGCCTGTTATATATCCTTCAAATTACTAATATTATTCATATTGTCCTTGATGATTACACACATTCTAGAGATTGTTTCTCTTTTTTTGGTGTTGAACATTTTGTAAGTCTATATTTTTATTATTATTACCCTGTTTTTTTTATTAAAATATAACGTTATCAGTTTTGTTAATTAAAATATGTATTATATATACATTATATGTAGAATAATTATATTGTTATTATTCTTTAAAATGTGTGATTGTTTTTTCTATAAAATACCAAAAATGTGTCAAAAATCCGGTTACTATAACAATGTTAAATATTCTTCTACAGTTTTAAATGCAAAAATCTATGAATTATAACATGCAAGACGATCATTAGGATAATTAATGATATATGTAGAGTTATTACTTTAATTAACAATAAAAAATATTTTTTTTTTTTAAAGGACATTTTTATGTAAATTAGGCACAAAGGGGGTAAAAAAACCTTAGAATTTGAATTATACATTTATTGATACAGCAATTCTATTATAATAATTTTATATGGGTATTTGTTATAATTTTTATTATGGAATACGTATACTTTTACTTCAAATAGAGTTTTTAAGGCCTTCATATAAAAAGCATTAAATAGAAAGTAATACTATTACTGCTTGTGTAGATGCTGGTTTAATATTAAATAAAACGTTTTTGTCTTATGTTTTTTGCATGTCTGATTCTAATTTAGAGATATTTGTAATATATTTTCTAATGAAAGTATTTCATTTAAATTGGGACATTTATTAAAAATATAAAATTAAATATATAAATTAAAGTGTCCACGAATCCATGTAATAATCGTCGTTGCTACAAAGAAACAATATGTTTTTACTTATATGAAACACAATAATTTTGATAAAAATATAATTATAAAATTCTATATTATGTTTGAAGTCCTAAAAAATTGATTCTTAATATTTTAACTTTAGTATGATATACGCAACGATTTTCTTTTAAGACGCTTATGATTGTTTGAAAACTACTTATGCTGATATTAGTAATTTTATGTAATAACGTGATATATACATGGGAGTTTTTTTTATTTAATAAAAAAATGTAAATTTTTTAGTTTTCAAAAGCGTAAACTATGTTTTCTAAAAGATACTCCCCAACCTGTATTATAATAATTTTCACACAGTTCAAAAAGCATGTTCAGATGTGGTTTGTTTGTATGTATTAGTTGGTAATAATCTTTATATACTTAATATAAATAATAGATTACATAAAAGTCAGAATATTGAATACGATATATTTTATCCGTTATATTATCCTTTTATTTAAATTAATGGCAGAAATAATGCAGAAGCTTGTAAATATTTAACTTATGTGTATCTCATACAATATGACCTATTAACTGATTTTTTAAGAGGGATTTATTATAACAGCATATTTTCTTATAATCTTTAATATCATGCAAATAGAAAAAGAAATATTTTTATTAATATATTCTAATCTTTTCACAAATACGTATCACATTAGGTTTCGTTCAGAAATATAATTCACATAATTTAAAAAGTAGATCTTGCAGCATTAAGCTTCACAACACGTTACTTACATTTGCAAAAAATACAATGCATTTTTGAAAATATAATTCTTTATATAATGTAAAAAGTTAAATATATAAATATATAAATATATAAATATTTTACAGATTGTATTCGGGTAAATGCCATATTTACATTTTTACAAGCCTCAGAAATTCAAATAAAATATATAATTTATTTTTTTTAATCATTAATTAAAATTTTTGCAAAAATTAATTTATTTTATCATTCTATTGATAGTCACCTTACTGAAATTGTATATTAATATTATGTGATATATAAATGTATATATTAGAAAACATTAGAACATAATATTTTTATAGATTATGTATTATTTAACAATAATTTAAAGGAGAAAATTAAAATTTTATATTTAGATTTTTTTATGTAATTAATTTCCGATTACAATAGTTTTATTAAAACAATATAAAATTAGCATTGTGTGTAATTCCTTTATATTCAATTTTTTTAAGAATTGAAATACTTAGTAAGTAATTCATTAACTGTGTTTTTAACAAAAGAGGAATTTATATTAAAAATATACTATTATTTTTAAAATCATATATGAAAAACATCCATAACGAATTTAATAATTCAATAGTAGATAATTTATAAACAATTATTTCGAAATAAATTTATAGCATAAAAAAGAATACCATTATGTTTTTTTATATGAATTGCATCAAATTTTTAAAAAGTATTATTCTATTTTTATAATATATTTGTTTATGAAATTCATTTTGTATAAATTTTTATAATTAGCACGTTGTAAAAATAATGATGTTAGAATAGAGATAGTATATATTATTATCTGATGTAATGCTAATTTGTATGTATGTCAGAATGCAAAGAAACACAGGTATTTAATATTTAATATTGCTTTTATTATTATTTTTATTTGTAGCATTAATATAATTATCACATTAATAAATGGTAATAAACATATGAATACAAAAAAAATATGAAAAAATTAAAAAGATTATTTTTAATTATACTAGAAATTTCTTAGTGTAATACATTTCATATGTAATCAAAAATATTATGGTTAATTATATAATGTTATTGAATACAGTTATATGTATAATAGTAAACTTATATATATTTAAAAAGTGTTATTGAAAATGTAAATATTTTAAAGATAAAAATATGAATATAATAAGAATGTTTTATTTTTTATGAAAAATTTCGTAAATTTATGAGTTATATACAAGATAGGATAAAACTACATGAAACATGGTAATAATGTGTAAATTTTAAAATACTATATTATTACATCATATATTTATTAGAACGTATGTATTAATAAAATAAAAGATATATTTTTGCACTGATACATATATATTATATATGTGTGTTTTTTTAAATTTTAAAATTAGAAAATATGATACACTAGAAATATTGAGAAGTTTTTATTCTCCTTTTTTTTGATATTTTCTTGTTATAATAAAATTCTTTAAATGTATTTAATAAATTATTTATTATATATAATTATATTATTAAATGCATTAGTATATACAAGATTTAGAAAAATATACATGTGCTAAAAGTTATAGAAATGATTTGAAATCCTTTTACTTTTTATGGATATAATGAATATATATATTGAGATTAACATAGTACAATTATAATATATAGAGAATTTAGGAATTTTTATTGCTATAGTTATTGTATATTATTTTATTAAATATTATTGTATCAAAAAGTATAAAATTATGAAATATACTCAATTCGTATTATTTTGTTTTTTTCTTTTTATATTATCTAATCATTATTATTTGCTTTAGTGTAATCATACTATGTTCTATATCAATATTATAAACCATATTAATATTTTGGATATATTTGAATTTTATAATTTTATGGATCAAATAAAAATAATACGCTGGAAAAATTACATTCTTATTTTTTAAAATTTAAAGCTTTTCACTGAACATATAATAAATGTCAAATTTCTATTTAAGGACTATATGAAAAAATAAATTTACGTATGCATTTAATGCAAGGAATTTATCTAAAAATGTAAATTATCTATAGGGTTATTTAATAATAATATAAATTTAATTTTGTGAGATTATTTTAAAATATAATTTGATAATTTTGTTAAATGATCATTTTATTCTTTTCACAATTTTAAAATTATTTTGAATAAAATATGTATAATAGCATTTAAATGTTAAATAAATTAAATTTCTTTCTAACATAATTATGTACATATTTTATAATAAATAAGAAGTGTATATAATATATCAATAAAATTTAGGAAATTTTTTTTTCAATACGAATTTAAATACTAAAAAATTTGCTATAGCGCATATTCTATGTTAACCTGAACAAAATGGTAGGCAAAAAAGTGTCAAGTGAAGAATGTGTTAATTAAGAAATTATAATATAATAAATAATTATTGAATGTTAGTTATATATTCTTATACTACTTATATAAAATGAAAAGTGTTTTCATAAAAATGAATTTTGTTTTCGTAAATATTAATTTTTCTTCCTATTTTTAGTATGGGTTTTGCACCAATTCTCCTTATTATCAAATGGTTATAGAAAATAAAAGAAAAAATGTTGTGCAAAATATAGAAAATGCTTGTAAATCCTTTCAAGAAAATGTTTGTTCATTTGCAAATTCATCTTCCGAAGATATTTGTAAAGATTTTTTCTATATGTATAAATATTTACATGAATTTTATTACTCTCGAGATTCTGAAAGTACACTTACAAATGAAGATTTTGATTTTTTGAACTACTGGTTGAATGTTAAATTAAAAGGTGGAAATGGTAATGCTTCAATTTGTATCAATATGTTTAACAGAAAAATAAAAAGTGAGGGTGAGACTATTATCTCTAACAAAATAAAATTGGGGGACTTGCATGTTATTGATCATGATAATTTAGAAAATATGGAATTATTATATGAATTATATAACAATGTGCGAATTATTTTAAACATGATGAGAGGACAAGATTATCCTAGTGGAGAGCAGAAATTATGCTCTTATTATACAGAGGATTGTAGTACAAAATATAAAAAAGCTATGGATAAGTGTCTTAATGATAATGCAGATTTTTATAAGGCTCTAAAAGACTTTAAAATTAGTTATAATATTGCAGTTGAACAAGAAACTCAGGATTTAAGGAAATGTAAATCTAGTCAATATTTTCATTTACCAAATTACGATCCTGTGCTAGAAAAACAAAGAAATATAATGGCAGGTAAAATTTTGAGTGCCCCGTTAATACTGTCATTTATAATTCCACTGCTTTATAAGGTTATAAAAATTACATCAATAATTGTAACTACATAAAAATAATTGTTAATGTTCATGTTATAAGAATTTATTTTAGTAATTTATGTTATATATATATATATATATATACATACATTTTTATGTTAGTATACCCCATTTGGACCCTTCCTTAGAGCCAAAATAAAAATGATAAAAAATATGTGGATTAATCCGGACAAAAATGAGAGCGAATTATTATTATCATCTACGGATATCGAAGACGACATTTCTGATGATGGGGAGTATAATATAGGCTATTATTCTGAAATAAATTAATAATTCTCTTATTTATATGATATCTAGTATTTTTAATATCTATTAAAAATTGGAAGAAAATTCTGTAGTGATGTGTATATATATAGATATGCTGAAATTTTAAAGAATAATACAATATGATTGTTAAAATTATACAAAAATTATATGTTAAAGTTATTGCATTAAAATAATAAAATATTAAATGTCATTGTCCAATTTCAGTTTCAATTTAGTTTTAGGAATGATAGTTTAGTGTACTTTACATATAAACAAAATAATTATGATGTTGCGTAAATTTATACATTACATTTTACATACATTTATCAACTTATATCAGAATGTATATACAAAAATAAAATATAGTTTATATCAAGTTAAATTATAAAAAAAAAAATCTGAATAGTGTAAAGAGTATATATGTATTAATTAAAAGAATAGAACTATTTGGATTAAAAACTAAAACACTTAATAATAAACAGGATTTATTTCTGTTTTTTTTCTAAGAATAATTCAGCAAAAAATAAATTATTTAAGTAATTTTATTAAAATTCTATGTAGTATATGATGCAGGAAACAGTGAAAAATCATTTTATTAGTTAAAAGCTACACATCATTGAACTTATATTTACATAGTGTTTGAAGTATATTATTCGTAGAATTATTAATGTAAGTTCAATATAAGATTAATTATATAGAAAAAAAAATTCCTTTTAATTGATGCATGCACAAAATATATATAAATTTGCAACAAAAAATTGCTAACAATGATATAACTCTGATCATTATATATATATATATTTTTTTTTTCTTCTGTAATATTAAAAATATGTATTTTAAAAAAAGCACGGAGTTCGAACACAAAAAAATACATAAATACTAATACATTAAATACGCCTAAAGCATAAAACAAACGGCGTATTTACATTATAGATTATATCTATAATAGTATAGCGTCTTAATGCATTTTAACAATTACATGCATTTTGAAATCAGATATAAATGTAAATGGAATATAACAAAATATTGTTGTAATTAACATACAATAGTTTTATACATAAACATTATTTTTTGTAAATAAGGAAATGAAAATATGTTTTATATTTTACTATAAATAAATAGAAAAAAAATTATAATTTAAATTTGAATGAATATAAATAGAAAATGTGTGTTTGAAAACATATATAATTAGGGTTATATTATTATTATATATACAATCTTAATTGATATATGTATATATTAATAGTATTTTAATTTGTTTGCTTATTAAATATATTATTAATAGTGAAACTCATAATAGTGCAATATGTTTATAACATAGAGATTTAATTTAATTTTATTTATTATTAAGTTTGCGTTTAGTACATAATACTTTTTCCAAAGAGAAATGCATGTTACATCAAAGGAAAGATACAACATATGAGTTAATATATATTTTACATTATATGATTTTTAATATATATTTGTTATAATGATTAATAAGTATACTTTAATTATATTAATAAATATTATGTAATAATACTAAATAAAAAAGCATATATATATTCTTACAGTGCGACTATATATGTCTTATTAAAAATAAAAAATATTAATATTTTTGTTTGGTATTTTTTTCAGTAATCTTGCATTAGTTAATTAAGGGAAATTAGTACTACTGTATTATAACTGTAATTTGAAATGACATTGGAAATTATATTTTCTAAATATATGTTCTCTCATTATACCTTGAGAATTAATTTTTATTGCTATATATTGAAGTGGTTAAAGGAAATTACAAATTAAAAAATAAGTATAACATTAATGTGAAATAATCATTTAACTTTTTCATATTTTAATAATTTATTCAAATTAATATTTTTATATAGGTATTTTTGTTTAATGTTATATATCATTATTAAAAGGAAATAAAGTCTTTTCTTTAAGATTGAAAATTTTAAGGTTTAAATAAAATTATTTAGTTTTGCATAAATAATTAAATATATTTCATTAGAAAAAAACGAATAATTATATTACACTATAGTGCATTCACTATTTCATTTTTTATTTTCACGTTATGTTTTATTATACTCTTAAAGGCATTTAAAAGTCCTTTTTTGCTTTATCGCTTTAAAGGAATACATTATAGTTATAATAATTATCTATACATTTAAAATTGATTTCAACTTATTTTTGATAATTTTAATAAGATACGATATATTTTTACTATAATACATTAACACATAATAAATATGCACAAATCTCAATGAATCATTAGTATAAATTGAATTTATAGCTCAATATACATTTATAAAATTTCAAAAAGTATACATTAATTAATAATATTTTTCTTTATACTTCATTATATTTTTGTATTATTTATTGATCCTATAAAATATTATTTTCATATTTTTCTTTTTAAAATATATATTTTAGAGAATATACACTATATGCATACACTTGGTACAATTCAATCCTTTAGGTGCTAATACGCAATTAAATGAATGCCATTATATTTTTTGTGTATATTTCATGAATTTTTTAATAATTATTGTACCATATTTTTTTTATTTTTACGTCATTTTTGTTTATAAATTTAATTGTGTATAAATTATTTTAAATAGCTTGTCGCAAAAATAATGTTGCAGGAATATTTATAAAATATACTATTGCCTTGGTGCGATACTATTTTGTATGAATATCAGAATACAGCTGGTAGATAATTATATTTTTTTTTAATGCATTTATTCCTATATAAAATTGTAGCATAAACATAATTATCACAATAAATTATAATGAACATATGAATACAATTAAAATAAAAAACTCAAAAATGTTGTTATTCACTATGCTAAAAATTTCCTAGTATGATATATTTAATATGCAATCAAAAATAATATTGATAATTAAAATGCGATACTGATTTTCTCTATTTATATAGAAATTAATGTATATACATTAAATGAGTTTTGTTAAAGATATAAAACTTCTAAAATAGTGAATATGCAAACGATAATGATATTTATGCTTTTATGAATTAGTATATAATTTTATAGGATATATACAAGTAGGATAAACATAAATAAAGTGTAATATAATATGTAAATTTTAAAATACAATATTATTATATTATATATTTATTAGAGCACAGGTAATGATATAATAAAGGTTATATTTTTATTTCTGCTGCATATATATTACATATATGCATTTTATTGAATTTCTAGAATTATAAAATATAGTATACTACAAATATTTAAATATATTTATTCTCCCTTTGTTTTCATATCTTTTTGTTATAATATATATCCTTAAAATTTTTTTTTAAATGTGTTATTACAAATAATTATATTGTTAAATACTTTAATATATATAACATTAAAAAAATTAATATATGCTAAAAATTATAGGATAATGATTTAAAAATCTTTTATTTATGATTGTTATTATGTATATATAAAGAGAAAAACATGTTATAGTTATGATAAGTAATAAATTTATGCAATAATATCTCTATAGCTGAAGTAAAATTTTTTATTAAATATTATTCATTATGTGTAAAATAATTAAATTTAGCAATATATTCAATTCATAAATTTTTTTTTTAATCTTATATAATTATTATAATATGCTCTTATATAATCATGTTTATATACATTATAAATATATAATATATAATATATAATATATAATATATAATATATAATATATAATATATAATATATAATATATAATATATAATATATAATATATAATATATAATATATAATA
>FLRD01001372.1:0-11418 GCA_900088485.1 Plasmodium ovale wallikeri
ATATTCCTTTCCATTTTTATTATTCTTCGATGTTTTCTTATCTAATATATATTATTGTGAACATTTGTATATATTAGTTATGAAGTATGCAATACTTTTGTTTATTTTATTTTTATATTTCATTACGTATTCTTATTAAATATATTTAATTCTTCATTGTTTTTTATTATTTTAAAAATTATGTGTTGAACTCATAATGATCATTATTTTATGTAACAGTATTTAATGATTCAAACAATATGAATACCCCATTATGCATGCGCTGTCATTAATTCTTTTTTTACTTTTAAAACATTTATTTATGTAAAATATAAACTTCTTAGTGTACCATGTTCATTACTTTTACTTATTTTTTTTTTTTTTTTTTTGTTTCGCGATCAATAATAAGCTCTATTAAGTTTGCATGCAGTATTTTTATAAATTTATTCATAATTAATATATTTTTTACATTATTGATAATATTTAATAATATACCTTCTTTCTTAAGCAATATATTCTAAAGAAAAGTATTTAATTCTTTATTTTTTAAATGAATAATATGTAAATTAATAGTGCATACTTTGGGTTGAACAAATTCTTAATTTTATCTTTGGAATAAAATTAAGAACCTTTTAAACTTTAGTTTTGTCACTTATATTATGAGTTTAAGCATACAGTTCTTCAGTTATTTATATTTGAATTATACAGTATTTTCGTATTTTTCTCATATAAATGTTATATCTTATGTTGGAGCATAACTTACTATTTTAATAAATTTGTTATATAACTACTTACTTATCTTAAAAGAAATTTTATGTACATAATTTATTTTTTCAAAGAATATAGCTTTGCATGCAATAAATATACGTGCATAAAAACGTTAATGAAATTTGCATATTATGAGATACACCAAATAGAATTATAAAAACATGTATTCTTTTTTCTTTATATTTATTTTAATTTACAGTAAATATGTATATTAATAATATACGTCACTTATTACTCTATTCTATTAAAAATATGTAATATATTCCTGAATTAATATAATTTAAAAAAAAAATATGTATTTAAATAGGAAAGGTAGCCTTAAACATACAGAATATTATAAGCACAAAATATAAACTACACTTTTAAATAAAACGAAAAGGTGATAATGTACCAAAATTTCTGAAACGATTAAATTTATTTTTTTTTTGTTTAAATGTTCAAATTAAAAATAACAACATTATCATTTTTGTACTACCACTGTTATCTGCGATATTATAACGGTTTCCGTGCATTTTTGTTTATTGAAATATATCAAAAGGGATGGTAGCCAATGCTGCTCCTTCTATTTTGAGCATTATATGTTTCAGGTTCATACAAATTTTCTAGTAATTCTTCACTTGTATTTTCATATTCTTCCTGTGGAATTATTTCTTTTTTAAAAAGCCTAGAATTTAACCATGATCCAACTGGAGTAAACTAATGTTCGGGAAAAAAACATAAAAAAAGTATTCTTACAATAAGGTACAGATATATGATTATAATAAATAAAATATAGAGGTAATTTACGTTAATATTAACATCTTTCTCTTTGCTTACTCTATATAAAATAAACAAAATGGAAATAATGCCTAAAGGAGGAAATATAATTGACATGGTATTATCACTGTATGAAGGAGTGGATAACTCTTCTGTATGAATTGGTGTACTATGTCCCGGTATACCTCTTCCTGGATGAAAATGTAATTCTGCCACGGGATCTCCTTCTTCTTCAGTAAATGGATCTGGTTCATCTTCGGCAATTGGTTTAGAAACTTTTTGTCCGTCGCATGTTAATTCTGATAAATTCTTCTTGTTATATGTATTAACGAAATCATTATATATCTTACAATGTTTTTCTTCCTCGTTAACTTTGCATGTTGCATTTACTCTTTTATACACTGCAAAACTGTCTTGAACATACTTTTTATAAGGTTCAGTACAACTTTTGGAGAATTTAATGCTTGCTTCAATATTATCATAGTTTTGAAAAAAGTCATATATTATTTTCAAATCATGAAAATTTTCTAAAGTCATATTATCATTAAACAAATCATATTCTTCCTTTTCAATGAAGTGACTTCTTACCGAATTGAGCATGTATATAATTCCTAAAAATATATCATTATCTGATACAATATGACTTATTTTTTCCCCTACCCAAAAATATAAATAATTCCAACGTAATTTGTAATAAGAATTACCATTGGCAATGTAAGAAGCATAATATATTCCCTTAATAAGTTCATCAAAAATGGATAAAATATCTTTGTGTGTTTTTAGATTATATTCAAAAACATTCCAGAAACCGTCATTTTCATCTTTGCTACCACCATTATCCAATTTATAATAAAACCTAAAGGAAGGTAATGCACATAAGTCTCTATCCTAAAAATGAAAAAATTATATGCATAAATACAAATATTTATAATAAATAATATTCTAATGAATCATTGGAATGGATATGTTTTAAAAAAAAAGGGAATATAATTAAAAATTTAGAAAAGTGTAAAACACTTACGTCATCACATTGCATTTTGAATTATTTCGTAGTGGACTTTATATAGTTAACATATGTAATAATATTTGTGCATGTTTAAGTTATTATATATAGGGAAAGATCACAGATTGAATATATATGTGCTTTATGTTACTACATATTAATTATGAAAAAAAACTGAATAATACATAATATTTATTAATATTTAAATTAAGAATAAATTATATTACTGCAAGTATGTATACATATAATATTAATATAATATAATCCAAATTCAAGAATAAAAAATGGAATGATATATATAATATTTCAAATATAAATATATGTACAACTCATTATTATTATACTGTTTTATTAAAGAGAATCTTCCTTTCTAAAAAAAAAAAAGTATAATATCCCTTCTACAGAAAGGCATGAATCTTTAGGTCAAAAAATATTTATTACGAATATTATATTAGGCTATTTCATTAAATTAGTATATGTTTATATGAGAGTACATAATTTTAAGTATTTATTAATAATATTGTTATTTTATGAGAATATATTACCTGTAAGAATAATTAAATGTATAATTGTGAACATTTTCCTTAGAATTGTTTTTATATAAATAATTATTTTTTTTAAAAAAACAATGTATTAATTTTTATTATAGGTGAATTCATGTATTTTACGATAAAATATAAAAAAGGAATTATATGTGTATATATTTTTCTTATATGCATGAAAAAATATTAAAATAATAAGATTTAATATATGATATTTATATTTTATTGAATAATTCCCTATTCTCTCTTTTTCCTATAATATTTTCACTTATGCATTTTTATTTAAGAATTTACTTATTCTCTTTAAATTATTTTTATAATTAATTTTATTACAAGAATGTATAAATTATTACATGTATTGGATGTTATTTAATAATTTTTTAATAAAAATATACAAGCCCGTGAATTCTTTAATTCTTGCAATAATAGTCATTTTTTAAAAAATATTTTATAATAAATAAATAAATAAATAAATAAATAAATAAATAAATAAATAAATAAATTAGTTTTAAGTATTAAAATGAATACAGTTCTTATCATATTATTATTATATTATATTATTATTATTGTTTTATTTATTTTTTTTTTCTTTTGCTATAATGTAATTTTACCTATTACTGTACGCATTTTATTTGAGTATGTACATATTCTAATTTGCGTCCAGAAAGAATCGAACATACATATAATACTTGATTTTCATCATTTTTTATGTATTATTTATTTATTGAAATATATTTTCATGTTATTCATATGCTTAGGTTATTCATTAGTCATTATATCTATTTTGCACACAGTTCTCTAAAATTTTATGCATATCTACAACTAATGCTAAAAATAGTGTTATACTTTACAGCCTTATTCCCTTTTAATTCAAGGTTACTATTTTATTATGCTATATTCTTTTTTTACATTTATTTATTTTTTGAAATTTTTTATAATTTTTATTGTAATTCTTGTAAGAGTATGTGCCTGTAACCTTATTATAATTAAGAAAATTATAAAAAAATTTTTAATAAATATAATCTATAATAATATAGAAAGCATGCATGCAAAAGAAAACAGATTAATAAAGTAAATATATGTTCTATTATAAAAAGTAATTCTTTTTTCTATATATTATATATTACATGTTAAAGAACACTATAAATAGAAATACAACACAATATATTTTTTAATGTATATATATTATTACATTATATTAAATGAAATAAAATTGTGAATATTTTTTAATAATGAAATATATATTATTACGGTTGTATGTTGAATGAAATACTGGAATATGTTCTTAATATTTGCATTTTTCTGAAGAATTAGTGTGAATTATCTTCTTAATATATAATATAAAGATAAAATTATGAATTCTTTCAATATTATATATTTTTTTATGCTAATTTATTGACATAAGAACAGCATTGGCGAAAATTTTTATATAACAAAATATATGTAAAAATGTATTTTGTACGTTCTTCAACATTTATATTATATGTATATACATAATATTTTACATGTTTTAACCATTTCATAGTATATTCATAAATGTATATATTTTTATTATATATATATGTTTCTTTATGAAAATAAAAATAATTAACCTAAAATTTGCATTTGTTATAATATATTAAAATTAATGATAGATATATACAACACATTGGGTATTGTTTCTTTTTAAATATTATACATTCATATAGAAATTATTTATCTGAAGATAGTTAATTTTGTTTCATATTATAACAGAGTAATTTTAAAATAAGAATTAACTTTTGAAGTTATAAAACATGCTAACTGTATTTTTTTTAAATATTTATCATTGACTGAAGAATATTTAAGTAACTGCTTAAACAGTTAACTATTATCATTTATCGTTCTCTTTATTTTTTCTATTAATATATACAAAAACATGGAGGATCAAAATATATTGTAAAATAAGTATACACCAATTATAATATGCATATACACTACTATGAAGATGCTTCTATTTAAATTAATTATATATCTATATTTACATTTTTTATTATTTTTAGCTGTCTATTCTATTTAATTTTATATATAAAATTCAACAAATACCTATCCCAATTATGAAAGCATTCAGAATACACTACACATAAGAGAATTTAAATGACCAATTATTACTTTGTCTAAAAAAGGAATATTTTTACAACTAACAGATACTTAAAATGGTCGACTAGTTTTAAAAATAACAGAAATATAGAATACATTAAAATATGCTGTACATTTAATATTAGTTTTTGTATAGCTCCTTTTGAAAACTACATTTTCTGTTAATATATTAAAGTGGATAGCATTTTATTAATTCTATAATTGATTATTTATAAGAGCCTTATCATAGTATACATAAAGTATTCCTTTGTCTTCTAATTATTAACTCATATGTGTAAAGAATTCTCTACTAATTTATGTGAAAAAATGCGTCCTAGGACATGCAATGGAATAAATAAGTTTTAATTAATATTAATTTTCTCCAGGGCATAAAATTATATTTTTTTGAAACCAGATAAATAATTCTAATACAAGTTAGAAGTTAATTTGTTCATTAATATATTTTTATTTGAAAATATACGGATTATTCCCTAAATTCTTTTACAGTGTATATTTCTTCTCTTTCACATCTGAATTCACAATGAAAATTTTATTCTGTTCCTTATTTTATTATGTTATTTATTTACCTTAATTTTATTATATTTGAGGGTACCTTCTTACAATAGTTATCAATACATGGTTGTTCATGGAATCATTGCCCAGAAAATGCAAGAATTCTTAATTTCTGTAATATTATCACTATGGATTATATATAAATGCATAAAAACAGCTGTCAATTTATATGTTAGATAATGATTTATTTTTACTAAAATTGTAGCATTTGAGATGTATGTAATTTTTATTTTAGAACATTGTATATAATATTTTTTAAAATGTTTTTATATGTTATATTTTAAAAAAGTTATACAACTTTATGTAAGCATGCAACATAAATGATCTGCGAAAAGAACAAGAAATTACTTAAGCTTTTATTAGTAAATATTTATTACAGTTCTATAATAAATATGAATACCTTATTATAAAATAGTGTCTTTATATTTATTTAATGATTATATAAAATATCAATATATGAATTTTACAGTTTCGGCAAATAATATTTGTGAATTAGGTGACAATTTCTGGAAATACATATTAAAGGAGTACAAATAGCAATTATATGAATGGATCTATTTTGTTTCGAAAACTAGAAATGGTGTTATATTACATAATATTCACGGTCCAATACAATATATCAGTATATGCTGATTTTAACTATAATATTTGCACGAAGTAATTACTTTGAACTAGAAATTTCTTTTTATCATTTAATTAAATATAACCTTATGTTTTTATTTTAATAATATATATATATAATTCTGTGATAATTTTTATTATTCCTATGTTATAAAAAAAAAAATAGTAGAATACTCATAATGTACATTATTATGTTCTTGTAATTATATTTTGTATATATATGAGCATACAAAAAACATGAATAATTTTTTTTTAAAGTTTAATTTTTTTATATTTTCATTTGCAACATAAATATAATTATCTCATTATTATATATTTTATAATTAAATTTTTTCTTATATTATTTATCATATTAATGATTTAACCTATTTTTATAATTTTTCTTCTGATTCTTCTGTGTGCATATCAAAATTTTGTGAAAAGTTATTTTAACTATAATTTATGTTTGTATGCGTAACTATAATAAAAAAGTATATGAAGTAATTCTTTATTTATTCTATTATTTGTATTGTGGGAGGGAATTATATAACCTATATTATTTGTAAATCCGTGGTTATATATAAGTAATTCCCACATATAAAAAATTCTATAATTTAAATTATTAGTAAATAAAACCAATAGGTAACCATATAAAATAATGATAGAGATAAAACAAAGAAATATATTATTATGCAGAACTCATATCAAGAAAAAAGAAAAGAATTATTATTGTACAGGAACTTAATTGAATTTGTTAAATTAAAAAAATATATTTTATATAGTTATTTATCTGGATACATTATAAAATACTTGGTAAACTTTATTTAATCGTGTCCTTCATAGCTCACAGTATTATTATTATGATGATACATTACAATTTTATTCTTTTGGGTAAAAAAAAAATGTGAAATATGATAAAAATAACGCTTATATAAAAACTAGTAACTTTATATAAATATAATAGAACTATTAAAGTCTTTATAAATTAAGGATTCCATGTAAATGTAAAATTAATTAATTCATTTATAATTAAACGTTGAATTATACATAATATATCATTTATTTCATAAATATAATAGGAAAAATTAAACATTTATTTTGTTATAATACTTTAGAGTTATAACCTAATACATAAAAGTCACTATTATTAAGGATAATTATGAAAACGCCTATCTAAATAACATATATGTTTTATATTATTTAAATATAGAAATTTAATAATAATATGCTAATAAAAAATATATCACACCCTTAAATGATAATGCTTATTAAGATATTTGTAGTTCTAAAATTGTAAAAACTGCTTTTCATTATACAACAAATTGCTAAGATAAATAAATTTAATATATAAAGAAATATATTATCATTAATTATATAATATTATTGAGTGCTATTATATATACAATAATATATATATATGTATATAAAGGTCTTGATTAATAACTTATATTTTCCAAAGAAATTATTTGTTAACATATAAATAATAATAATATTTATTCTTTTATGTAAAATTTTGCAATTTTGTAGAATATATACAAAATATTATAAGCTCAAAGGAAATTTAATATGAATGGGTATATATTAATATTATATATAATTACACAATATAAGTATTAGAACATACGTAATAATACAAGTAAAGCTAAAATTTTATTTTTCAGAAATAAATATAACATATGCCCTTAGATAAAATTTTAGAATTATATACTATAGTACCCTAGAAATAATGAAATATTTTTTTTTTATATTTTAATCTAATAATTTCTTCATATATATTTAAAAATTGTTTTATTATATATAATTATATTTATTTAAATATTTATATATATATATAATAACAATTATTATATAATTGATTTGAAAGCCTTTTGTTTTTTTTATGGACATAATGAACATATATATAGAGGAAAAAAGAGCAAATTATATGATGTACAAAATTTTAAAACTAATAAAGCTACAATTAAGATTGATTATTTTATTTTATATTATTTTGTCAAAAATAATTAAATGATGCTATATATTAAATTAGTCATATTTTTTTTTTAACTTATATTATCTAATAATTATAAAATATTTTTGTGCAATCATGATGTGTTTTATGTCAATATAACTGATAATATTAATTTTGTGGATTTAATTTAGTGTTACAGTTTTATTTCCAAAAAATATAATACTGCACCATAAATTTTTGTTTTTTTAAGAAATTTATCATGTTTCAGTTAAAATAAAACGAATATAAAATTATTGTGTAATGGCTATATATAAAATTAAATTTAAGCACATTTTAATACAAGTAATTTTTTTAAATATGTAAATGATCTGTAGGTTTTTTTACTATGAGGGTAAATAATAATTTTGTAATATTAGATTTCAACATATTGTGATAAATTTGTTAAATTATCATATTATTGTTTTTTTAATTTTAAATATATATTGTATACAATATATATAATAGTTTTTATTTTAGTGTTAAGTCAATTAAATTTATTTCGAAGAAAGTTTTTTTGCTATAAATATTTTCATTTTTAAAAATTTCATATTACTCATAATTCAAATTTATTTGTACAAAATGGGTTGTATTAATGGATCAGGAAAGGAAAATGTATATTATTATAATATAATATAATATAATAAAAATCTATTGAATATTAATCATACATTCTTGTACATATGATATAAAATAAAATGCGTTTTAATAGAAATTTGTTTTCTCTTTTTTATAAATATTAACTTCTCTTTTTGTTTTTAGTATACGTTTTTGAGAAATTCTCATTATTATGGCAACTTAATTCCAGGATTTGAAACAAAAACAATAGATCCAGAAAGAGAAAGAGTTTGTGGTATGTTTTCAGATGATGCTGGTTTGTCCGAAAGTTCATCTGCTAAAGAAATGTGTAAAGAATTTATGTATATGTATAATTATTTAAACAGAATTAATAAATCAGTAAAAGAAGACAATACTCTCACAGAAGAAGATTGTCATTTCATGAACTACTGGTTAAATGTTAATTTAAAAAAGAATAATATTGATGCTTCAATATGTGCGAATATCTTTTACGAAAAATTAAAAAGTATGAGTAAATCCGTTTTTTCTAGTCCTACAAAATTGGAGGAACACTTGCATGTTATCGATCCTAGTAATTTAGAAAATATGGAAATATTATATGAATTATATAATACTAAGCAAAAAATTATAGATATAATGTTTGATCTGGATAATAAAGAAGATAAAAAAGATTTATGCAAAAATTATACAAAGATATGTTATGATAAATATATGGAAGGTATGAATAAGTGTCTTTATGGTTACGATAATTTTTATAAGGTACTAAAATTGTTTGAAAGGGATTATAAATCATTAATCGAAGAGGTGGATGATAAATCAGGAAAGTGTAAATCTAATGATTTATTTCGATTACCAGAGAACGATGTTGTATTAGAAGCAAAACAAAGGAGAATTATGAGAATTAATATTTCGAGTTCCCCGTTAATACTTTTATTCGTAATTCCACTACTTTATAGGGTTAAAAAAATTACATTAATAAAAGTTTAGATTTAATAGTAACTCTTAATGTTAATATTATAAAAAATCATTTTCATGATTTATCTTATATATATCTATTCCTTTTATGTTAGTTTACTCCCTTTGGTCCATTTTTACGTAAAAAAATAAATACGGTAAAAAATAGATGGATGAATGCGGACGAATATGAGAGTGAATTCTTATCGTTACCTACAGATATTGAAGACAATATTTCTGATAATGGGGAGTATAATATAGGTTATTATTCTGAAACAAATTAATAATTCTCTTATTTTTATAATCACCAATATTTTTAAAAACTGATATAAAGTGAAGGAAATTCTATAGTTTGCATATATAAATAGGAATACTGAAATTTTAAAGTATAACACAATATATTAATTAAAGCTTTACAAAAATAATATATAAACGTTATTGTAGTAAAATAACAAAATTTTAAGTGTCATTGTCTAATTTTTATGATGCTCTTAACAATGTTTCTCCTGATTTGTCTAAATATCAAGCAGAATGTAAAAACATAAATGTGCGTAGTCATCATGACCAAATGGCAAAAATTTGTGAAAAGTATCTAAGTTATTTAGAAAGTTGTGAAGCATTGAATAATAAAAATTTTAGTTACGATGTTTCCAAACTTATGAATTATTGGTTATATGATAAAATAACTAATATTTATGGTACAGAAAATACTACAGAAATTGAAATTGCTTTTAGCGCTCTCCAGTTTATATTGAGTTATCCTAAATATAATCCAAAATTATCATCTCTTATTGAAAAATGTAAGCCTAATTTAAAAATGGTTAACCACCATGACTGGAAAAACAGAAAGGATTTATACGATTACTGCATTAATTATAAATTTATTGAAGATGAATGTAAATTTTATCCTGAAGAATGCAAGAGATACTGTGACTATATAGGAAAACAAAGTAATATATATGAACACTTTGAAACACTTTGTAATCCTAAAAGTGTGATTGTCCATAATTTTACGACAACTGCAAGGATTATAATCCTAAAGTAGTTTTAGGCATTTTAAAATGTCCTGAAAAAAATACAGTTCCAAAAGCTTCTTTTCAAGAAGGTGATGGTATGCATCGCCCTCAAGAGCTAGGGCTGAGAACTGCAGCAGGTTCTCACGACACTGAGCCAAAACCTGAAACTTCCAATATTGGAACAAAAGTTGGTCATTCAGTTCTTGGAGTAGCTCCAGTTTTGTTAAGTGCTACTGCTTTATATAGAGTACGTACATATTTTATAAACATGTACCAACATAATATTGGCTTTAGAATAACGTATATTAAAGGTATAAAAAAAAAATAAATACATTTCATACGTTTTATTTTATTTCTGTACATACTAGTACACACCCGTAGGTTCCTGGGTTCGTAAACTTAGTGGATACAGCCACAACAGTGTTAGTAATATGGATGAAGGGGTAGTTGAAGGAATTTTAGGTAATACACAAGAAACAGATGATATATTATTTGGTAACACAGGAAACTATATATCATATCAACCTATTTAAATTTTGTTATTTTAACTTAAAAAATTAAACT